>QVIE01000354.1:0-12111 GCA_013387415.1 Panellus pusillus | reverse complement strand
CCAAAAGTTTGCGGCGGAGTCGTGACGATTGAACTGAACACTGAGCGGACGAGATTCTTGGGTTCAGCCTCCCCGTGAGTATCGACACGATCCGGGGCAGATGCCGGATAATATCAGGCTGGTAATGTTGGTTGAAACACGAAAATCAAGTGCGCGTGACTTTACCTTGGCCATTTCGGCAATGATTGGAATAAGAAACCGGGCGTCGAGGTCTCTTTCATTGATCAAACCCTTCACCAACGCTACAAGTTGAGCGCTGGGACGGCCGTGTTCCGTAAAGATAGTCAAAAACTCGGAGGGCAAGCGATTCGGCACCAGGAGGACATGTTCGCATCAGTGTGAGAAGCTTGCCGTGGCTTGAACCCAACGACCGAATGAGAGCAGTAATCAGCTTTTGTATGGCATCTTGAACAGTGGCATCCATATGACTGTAAGCCGAAAATATCCTGCAGCGGACTTAAGAACGAAATGCAAGATGTAAGCGAAGAAAAAAAAGTACTCGTCCAGGAACTCAGGGACCTTTACGCACAAGGCGAAGAGTAATTCCACATGCTGGAGGACATGGGATTGCTGAGCGGGGAGTTCTATGCGTTCAGGAAGATACGGAGTTTGGACTAGATCTTCAGGTGGTAATTGCCCATCCTCCATATTTTCGTCCTCCTCTTTCGCACTTGCCGTATTATCGTCATCCCCGTTCGGTTTCGCAGAATTGGTGTCGACTTGCAGCTGAAGTTTACGCAGCATCTGCAGAGCAAATTCTCGGATCATGCCATCCATAGGCTGGGCATTGGGAACCCAGATTTTGACAGTGTTAATTGCAGCCCCGCGAATCTTTTTGTCTGTAAAATGATCAACAACCACGAAATTCTTTCATTCTGGAACACACCAGGATGGGTTGTTAGCTCAAGTAGAATGTCAATGCATCCACCCGCATTGAAGGACGCTGTGTCACGAGTCCGCGAAGAGTGACGAATCCAACCTGCATTCTATCGGGTCTGCTCATATACCGTGAGTGATGGTTCAATGTACCGGGCTATCATTCTACCTGCTGGACTCCACACAGAGTTCCCGCAATAAGCCCAGGACATCCTCCGGAACAGACGGGAGGTCGAGCAAAAAATCGTGAAAATGTCCGATCTTTGCCGTCCAACAGCGTTTGATACGACGCTACGATTTGTTGAGCCAAGCATCGTAGTTTGGACGCTGCAGGTGCTTTCAGTCAATGGATGCTGTATTGTTCCCAAGAACTCACCCAATCGGGGTTGATCTCAAGCTGTATCCGATCAGTGTACCACTCTTCGTTCATCCATGTGGTGGCGAGCCGTGCTCTGGAGCGTTTTGTTTGAGGACAAGTTAAGCAACATCGCTAACAGTACACACCGAGCTGGAAAATCTGACATTATGTAGTCGCACAGTGTTTGGCGTAACCGATCTTGTCTGTCGTAGAAATCATTCGCGACGATCTCATCCTCGCCGTCTGTATCCGAGGGCAGAGGATCTACCACCCGAGTTACCATCCGTACTATAAGAAGCATCCACATCTCTGTAGGGCTATGCCCCCCAGCCCACGTTGAGTCGGGAGGCAACGCTTCGCCTACAGATGTCAAATCTTCAGAACCATCCCATATCCTTGACACCGAACTCCGAACAAGGGCCGAACGTTCTTCTTCTGAGAGTTCTTTCGGCGGAGGAAGTTTGAAGTCGTCCAGGAGCGCTATAACGGAGTCCACATCGATAGACTCTGGACCACCGCTCCTGGGTCCATCATCCCCGGACAGCTGAGAACGCGAAGAGGTCAGCGAGATACGAGGTTGCTCAAAGGATAGAAAGGCACTTCTTCGTTGAGCTTATCGGGCTCATATTCCAGCTCGTCCTGGTCGATATCCATTTGCAGAGGATCGACAGGTTCATCTTTTACGATTGGCGGGGTGGCACTGTTCACATCTGGTGTAGCGTTCCGTGGTCCCGTAGGAATAGGTTTGGTCGGGGAGGGTTGGAGTGCGGGGGCCACAGAAGATGTAGATAGGCCCCGGCTCTGTAGATACGTTTGTACGAGGGATACTAGAGCACTCTCTGAGAATGCTTCAATATTTGCGACAATCAGTTCGGTGATGAGCGGAGCAGGGAGAGAGGTGAAATCAAATGTTGATAGAAACGATGCTGAATTTGTAGAGGCGTCGACCTCAAGTTTGGCGCGTTTGGGCTCCGAAGGGTTTTCGACAGATGTTGAAGCGGGGCGTTTCCGTGAATCCGGGAATCCGCCGGCTATCAAGGCTTTGCGTCTCTTTTCATCTGCAGATGCTTTGTCCATTCGGACCCCTTGTTGAGCCAGAATCTCCTGAATCTGAGGCAGAAAATGAGCGTTTGCCTGAACACTTGAGAGTTGTCAGTTTTTTCCACTGAAATAGAAAGGCGAAGTACATACCGAGACATATGTATTAAGAGAATTCGTATTGCCTTCTCCACGCTTTTCACAGTGGAGTGGGGAAAGCCATTGATTGCAGAAGTCTCTGGCGTCCAAGCACGCAGAGCAGTGACAATCATAGGCACGACGGCAGGCCGAAGCTTAGTCAGAGTTGCCCAACTATTGAGCATTGCTGTAAGCAAGTCTGCGTTTCTAGAAACAGTTGGCCGAGTTCAGCGAACAAAACAGAATGAACATACTGGCTGGTGAAAAGCAATGATATGACAGTCTCGAGCAGTCTTTGGCCCTCTGCCTCCAACCTGGGGACAGATATGAAGGGGTGATCTGCCGGACAGAACGAGATATTCGGATCATTCTTGTTCTGAAGCTGCACGAGATTGAATCAGCCGAATATGTAGATTTCGGGCGTGCGGTTCTCAAAGTTACCCTTGGATCAGAGATACCGCGCGTCTGGAGTAGAATTACGCGCTGGAGAAATTTCATCGAACAAAACCGGACGCCATTATTGACGGCAGGAGCCCAGACAAAATCAAGAATACGGGTCTTGCACGTAGACAAAGTGTTCCACGCGGCAGGGTTGCTGTGGCTGGTGCACCTATGTGCGCAGTTTGATAAGTCTGGAAGGGTCAAGAAAAATCAAACTCGCACAATAAACGAAAAAGAAGGGGGTAAACTGTCGTCAGACACGACACGACGACCTTGACAATTAATGGATTGGGATCGTCGAGCAGCAGGGCAAGCGTGTCGAGAGTCTGAGACGCCACTAGACAAACGATCAACTCAGGACTGACTTTTGTATGGTTAGGACGAACATTGTGTGCGCTGCTCGACGGAGAGCGGGGCGCGACATATTGCAAAATGGAGGAGGTCAATGACCCATGTTTTGAGCAGGGAATCGCCAGCATTCACCACGAAGCCGACGAGGGCTCCGACAAGGACAGTGATGGGTGCGGGCTGTAGTTCTAGGGCCTCCCTCAGGGTAGCAAGAATGTCTGCCTGCTCCTTTGAATTCGCCTGAACAGTCAAGGCGGCTTGTAGTGTCTGCAGGGGGTCCACCGGATTGCTCGCCATCTCCAACTGTGATTCCTGCCAAACTCGAGCAAATTATCTTTGCTCAACACCATGGAAGGTGAGCCTTTTCTACATATTCCCTCTTTTCCCTCTCCTCTTTCCACCACTGCGAGTGCTCATGGTGCATTTCTTTTTTGCACCATGTTGTTTTCTCCATAGCTAGCTTGGCCATCGCTTCCGCCGCATCTCGCCAGCAGACATACCGCGCGGTTACTTACTAGCTGCGGCATTTCTTCTTTTTACAGACCGCGGTGGATATCGTGACGATCGCTACCGCTCCTCAAGACACGACGGAGACCGTGACAGGGAGCATCGGGGAGGAGACCGCCGCGACAGAGACAGAGACCGTTACGGCGGCGGCGGCGGCGGCAGTGGAAAATATGGCGACGACAGGCGCGACCGCGAAAAGTCCTCTCGTCCCACCCGGGACTTTGACGAAAGACGTCCTGATGACAGACGCTCAAGCTACCGCGGTCGGGACGACGACCGCGGCGGCATCGGTGGGGGACGGGGCCGTGACGAGGGGGGTTTCCGAGGTGAACCGCGCGGTCGTGGACGCGAGGGCGGTAGAGGAAGAAACAAGGATGGCTTTGGGACGCCGGAGCGACGATCCCCGACCCCAGAAGGCGCACTTCCCTTGTCGCAGAGACGGAGAAAGGCTTCTGGGTGGGATGTTTCTGCTCCGGGATACGAGCAGTATTCGGCCATGCAAGCGAAGCAAACAGGTAGCGTTCAAACTTTTTTTCCGTCCCTCTGGCTGAAGCAGGATTTAGGTCTCTTCAACCTGCCCGGCGCTAATAGAACGCAAATCCCCCCAATTTTGGGCATTGCTGGTTTGCCTCCTCCTATGCCTGTGCAGACCTTCGGAATGGGTCTCGGCGGCAACCCTAATCTCTCTCGTCAATCCCGCAGACTTTATATCGGAAGTATCACTCCTGAAGTCACCGAGCAAAATTTGGCGGACTTCTTCAACGTCAAGATGGAAGAAATGAAGATCGGTACGGGTGGTCCTGGTAACCCTGTTTTGGCTGTCCAGTGCAACTACGAGAAGAATTATGCGTTTGTTGAGGTAATCGCCTTGGAACTCGACGTCCTCCATCAGCACTCATTTTTTGTCAGTTCCGCAGCGCAGAAGATGCCACTGCAGCCATGGCCTTCGACGGGATCATCTTCATCAATGGCCCGCTCAAAATTCGCCGTCCTAAGGACTACGGCGGAATGGAGATTACAGGCTCGCCCGGCGTTCACGTCCCGGGAGTTGTGTCGACCAACGTCCCAGATACCATCAACAAGGTCTTCGTGGGCGGGTTGCCCACTTATCTCAATGAGGAGCAGGTCATGGAATTGCTCAAGAGTTTCGGAGAGCTCAAGGCGTTCAATCTTGTCCGCGAAAATAGCAACGGGCCTTCAAAAGTGAATTATCCTTTTTGTTTTTTGATCAGACAATCTAACAGTACTGCGTAGGGATTTGCGTTTTTTGAATACGTCGACACTGAAGTCACCGACGTTGCCATTCAAAGTCTGAACGGTATGGAACTCGGCGATCGCTTCCTCGTTGTCCAGCGCGCGTCTGTCGGCGCCAAACCTGGGATGCCCGGCATGATTCCCAACTTGCCGTATGATCAATTTCCCGAAATCCCTCGTCCGATCATGCCTGCCGGGGACAACTCTAGCTCTGACGCACGGATTCTACTCATGCTCAATATGGTTACTCCGGACGATCTCATGAACGACGAAGATTATGGGGACCTCTACGACGACGTTAAGGAAGAGTGCGAGACTTTTGGGGCTGTGGAAGACTTGCGCATTCCGCGACCCGTCAAGAAGGACAAGACCAAGTGGGCCCCGGCGAAGTGCAGATGGCTGCACAAGATGCTGCTCGAATAGACGAGGCTTCTGGTGTGGGACGCGTATATGTCAAGTATACGGACGCAGAAAGTGCTGGACGAGCCCTGAAAGGACTGGCTGGTCGTTCGTTCGCAGGACGGTCCATTATTGCGACGGTTCTGAGCGAGGACAGCCAGACTACGCCGCCTCTTCATATCATCTTTGCTCCTCAACCCGATGCTCCGCCTCCGTTGCCTGTCGACTTGTAATCGTAGACACTCCTAGTGTAAAATGACCGATGTATCGGCTCGCTTTTGTTTGTGCTGCCCAAGGCTTAGTTTATTCTGAACGCCCGTTGCGACGATCTTCTTTCCGACGCTCAATCTGAGGCAAATTTACATGGAGATCATCTAAGGGGCGTGGCCGACGAACCCATGCTGACTTGCAATCTTTATATGCCTGGAAATAGTCCATGCATGCAGATCGATCATAGTTGTTTTGATCCAAGCTTGAAAGAAAATGTAACGAGGTCTCTCGAAAATGCTGAGGGCCTACCATCGAAAGCTGGCTTTGGAAGCGGCTTCACAGGGACTTGAAGAACATAGTAGTTAACAGCAATTTAACGGGAGAAGCAGATAGCAGCCAACTCTACAAATTGCGACGGCTGACGGCCTTTGAATTGTTCCTTGTAGTCCAGTGGCTCTACATTATCGTGTGGATGGGGAAGGGGGGAAGAATCTGAAGAGGTTGGAGGAAGTTTGTCCCTTGCTTGTTCGGCCATGTTGCTCGGCGGTTACTTCCAAAGAAGGAACTTGGGATTGAGGCCATTGCTGTGCATGGCAGGTACGAATCCGTCCTTTTTTGATCCGAATGGCGTGTCCGTCTCAACCCGACGCTGTTTTACAAGAACTCAAATGAGAGGGCTATTAGTATAAAGATGCTGGACATTGCACACATGTTAGTGGGTGACCTACCTGAGGAGCTTGGGGTTACATCTTATTTTCGGGGGAAAATGTGCATAATTTTAATTGATTCATAGGAGTAAGTACCAAGCTACTTGAAGACCGCCGAAAAGAATGATGCGCGTGCCACAGAAGGAACGCGCAGGTCGTGGAGAGACCAAAAAAAATGATGCCAGCCCCGCATGAGGATCGCGCAGGTCATGGAAGACCGCAAAAAAGAGTAATGCGCGCCCAGTATGAGAAGCACGCAGGTCATATAAGACCCTGGAAAGGGAGTAATGCGCCCCATATGAGGCAGGCGCGTCGTAGAAGACCACGGTACAGGATGATGTGCGCCCCGTATAAGGAGCACACAGGTCGTAGAAGACCACAGATGAAATGATGCATGCCTCACGGGAGGAGTACGCGAATCGTGTAGAAACGCAAAAATGCCGCATGCGGCGGACCGGAATTGTGAAGGAATTGGCCGGGTGGGACGGGTGAGCTGCGCCGATATGTTCTTGAGATCGGCGGCGGCGCAAACGCGATGCGAGCAGTCGTACAGTGAAGGGTTGCTGCTTTAAGTTTGAGTTGAAAACCAGACAGGCCTTCTTGCGGGGGCTCGGTCGGTGCCTGTGGGTGTGGCGGCGGCGATGATTCATTGATACGACAATGTAGAGCTTCTGAATTTCGTCTAGGAAACAAAACGATTGCATGAGGGTCTAGAGATACGGGATCGGGAGCAAAAGGACGGGAGGTGGAACGAGCGTTTGCAGGTGCCCGTAGGTAAAGATAGGGGCCGGAGAAGAATACTACCCATGGAGACAGACGGTGGGACACTTGTGGAGCGCCGGTGTCGTTCCCAGGTTCGGCCCCAACATGAAGCAGGAGAGAGGCATACGAACAGATGTCTGTGGTCTCGTGCACATCTAGGGAAGCCCAGGCAATGACCCAAGGCTGTCCAAAGCCACGCTAGGCCTTTGGGACCACGGTATAGAGGAGATGGGGTGACAAGGGAAAGGATAGGGCCAAAGCCAGGGCCAAAGAACGAAGATTAGGAATTGTGCTCACCAGGACGCCTCAAAACATCTCGCCCAATGTGCTTCCACAAGCTCATCCTGTCACTAATAGACACGCGCGGTGGTGTTGGTAGGTGTGCCTTTGTCGAATGTGCTCCATCGTGCCGTACGCGCCCCGCGGCGTGTCATCAATGTAAAGGACTTGAATGACGCGTGTAATGGGGTGAAGTCACGGAGAAAGACCGTTACGGGGTCTCAAACGCGTGAAAAGGTGCCGGACGCGCGCAAAAAGGAAGTGGGGAAGTGAAGATGGGCGTCGAGATCGAGAAAGATCTCTGATCACGGGCTCGACAGAGCCATTCTCATTCAGAACCTATATATCAGTACTGAGTATACATAAAAAGGCGAGCACTTGTGCTCGTCTGCGCTAGCTTATTAATATCTCCCACTCGCCCTTCGGTTGTGCCCCGCGAGAAGTGAGCTCACGATAAGCAAACTTAAAGCAATATCGGATGCCTCTTCGTCCTTTCCGCGCTGCCCTCCCAACCTCTCCCAACACTCGGACACTCGTTACAGATCACTAGATTATAAGCGAAAACGATATAAATTAAGCAGGAATACTTAGGACTACAAGTCGATGAGAGTATGCAGGTACATCAACAACGTTATTGTTAACTTAATATGGTACATGCTCAGATCATACTGTACATGTGTGGTAGACGTCACGAGGAGAGGAAGAGGTGCCTGTGTATGTCAGATACAATAACGAAACAAGGAGTATGCGTACTATTAGTATGTATGCCTGGTCGGCTGGCCGAAAGGAAGAGACCCACGTCACCATCACCGAACGAACATCCCGACAGGGATCGGCTTCCGCCTCAACCCCTCCCCGCTCCCCGCGCTCGCGACACTATTGCACTCGTCGGCTTGGATTTAGATTTTGCGGGGCGCTGTTTCGGCTTCTGTCCCAAGGAAGACGCAAAGGCGGGGAGCGCCGTCCCACAATCCGTCGCAGAGTCCGCCTCCTCGGCTATCGAAGGGTCGCTACCCGGGACGGGATCGCGAGATTGTCATGGGGGGTAAAATCCCGATGCAGGCCCATGCACCAAGCTGCGGAAGAACGACCCACGCGACACCGCCCGCGCGTGACCGACGTTGCCCCCGATCCCACGTCGAGGTTCGTGTGACCACTGGCATGGCGGCGGCGGATGCTGAGGCTGCGAGCTTGGATCACCAAGGTGAAAGAAAGAATGGTAGAGCGAGAAATCAATGCTCACAGCGGCACGGTGTCAATCCAGGTACTTCCTTCCATTAACCCATCTTTGTATGGATAGTCAATTAAGAACATTATTGAGGACACAGAAATGTCCACGATGGCGCATTGCAGGGAGCGGGTGGAGAGTGTCCGCTAGCTAAGTACGAGACATGAGAACGATCCCAAACTGAAGGTCCATATGAAGTCGCTGGTGATGTGCAGACTAGTCGCAAAGTAGTCACGGATTGTGCGGTTCCTCGCCATGCGCATTTGCGGAAAGCGGTGGCCTGGAGCGTGGAGATGAGTTTGCGGGGTTCCAGCGCATGGGGGATGAAACACACGATCAAGTTTATGGTCGAGTGGCCACAAATCAAAAGGAATCTAAAGAGATGTTGGTGAGCACATACATTCCGTCTAAATCAGAAACTGACATTGGCGAATGTGCCCAAATACAAGCTGTACCTTCGGAAATCGGTCAAACAACAGACGTTGCGATGTCTAGGATGTGAATCAAAAGCTGGTTTGCAAAGCCCCATGCCGAGGCCACCAGGCATCGACGATCGCGGTAGAGCTGCTCAAATATCGTCGGCGAGGGCATGCGCGGGTGCATGTACACAGGAACATCCAGCTCATCCACGGCGGCCCAAAATACCTACGGAACTCGGACTAACTCGTGCCGATGTGGACTTGCGTCGTAGGAAGGGTTATCGTCTGTGGTCGGTTCAGTGGCGCACCAAACGCAGGTAAGATACTCACATCGCCGCTGGGACCACTGCTCTGGAAATCATTCGGCATTACGCCGACACATCCGAGCTCGACAGCCGCGCGGGCGAGTTCTTCCGCCGTTTGTTTTGGATTGTGCATCGACACCGCGGCAAAAGCTGCAAAGGGTGTTGCTTTCGCGCGCACCTTCTCTGCAACACAGCTGGAGAGTCAAAGAGACGCGGTTCGACAAGGCAATCACTGCAAAGGGGCACATACTTGTTGCTCTCAACTGCCAACTTGTGCGCTTTGTCGGGATCCGCGCAACCCTGACATCCCGGAGAAGTCAACGAGAGCGCCTGCATCTCTATGCCCGCCTACGAGTTTTTACGCATCAGCTCGAATGCAGCACGGAGAGTCACTGACGCACCTTATCCATCGCCGCTATACGCCGGTCGATATCGGCCAGGGCCGTGCCAAGCACCGCCGCTCCCTGCACTGATGCATACATCTTGGCTTCTTCCGCTGCTACGCTGGGTGGGTTGAACGCCTCCTCGAGGATTATCTTGCCCTTCATCGTACCGAGGTGGGAAGAAAAGCGATACGCTGCAGGCTCCGGTCTTTGAGCGGGATATCCCAGGTGCCCATCATGTGGCGAGTTGGATGGAACAATGATGGGAGCTACCGTCAATGCGACGCTGGCGACGAACAGGAAGGAAACCGTCCGTAGTGGTCAACAAACAATATGGCTAGATTGGTCCCGACGAGGCAGGAGACTGAGCAGATGGCGGAGTTGAATGAAGCTTGCGAAATGGTGGAACCAGAATGTGAGAGTCTCTGGAGGAAGTGCAGGAGAGCATTGATCCCGTCGGGTTGCCCGGACATCTGCGCCATCCACCCGAGGATGTTCAGTCGTGTGTATCCCTTGAGCAACTCGCATCAGGATGCAGTCGTACCATTCTTCTGCTCGAGCTCGAGTGCGTTGATGATGTCGTTGTACATCAGGTTCACCTTGTCGCGCGTCTCGTCGCCCATCGCGTGTAGGTCGGGAAAGCGTCCACAGCCCTTCGGTCTTGAAGCCATTTCGGATCATCACAGTGTTTCGGGCATGTAGAAGGTCCACAGGATTAAGACAATAGATATCAAGGCCGGGATTCCATAGGGCCCGCGCCACGAGTCCTCGCTCCGCCTCTCAAAAGAGAAGAAGTGACCTATTCATGAGGAGAAACAGTAGCCTAAGCAGAGGGTCTCCAGCCTGATGAACACGCCGCAGTGGCTGGCGGGCTCGATTTCACATTGATAGATTGGAACAGTAGTGCTGAGGATGCTGATGCCGAGACCTTGAGACGCCCTACTATATTTTTTCAAAATTTGTGGCGAACATCTGGATGATCGCTGGGAAGTGGAAATGTGCAAGGGCGAAGAACGATGTAGATGGAAGTGCCGATGAGCATGGATATTCAGCGGCTTAAATAGTCTGAAAGATTTGCAGAGCAGAGGGCAGCAAAGAGAGCGTTGATATTGGGGCCAGTACCGTATAACGCCTGCGCAAAGAGGGGATGAATGTCGACTCGAGACTCCTTCATGCGCTGTAGAGTGACTTCTGTTCCGTGTACGCGGCATATATGTACATAGAGCTCGGTTGGACTTGACAATGAAAATGCGCCGTGACGCCCTGAGGTCCTGAGGAAGAAAGTTCGCGGAATAGCGGGGCTTGAAGCGGAATTTCGGCACGGAAGTCGGTCCGTGTTGCTAGGCTAGCTGTTGGACGGTTCCTAAGGTAGCTGATGGCAAAAGGGGGGGGGGGATGCTAAAGACGAATACCTCGTGAACTCGGATTCGTAAAGTAGAATGAATATGATCGATCGCTGCTCTTTTTTCTGCGCCGTTCACTAGCTGGTCAGGTACGCCTTATCTACCTATATCTCGTCCTTGCTAGCCCGTCCGGGAATGTCTCCACTGTCCATCACGTCCGCGAATCTATCCATATGCTCCTTTTACGGCACAATCGGCTTATATATGTCTCGGCTTTTCAGACTTCGCCCCTGCCCTGCATGGATCCCGAGGACAAGAAAATCCAAGTAGCTGAAACCAGCCAGCCCGAGTTGCTGTACGATGCAACTCCTTCGCAGCGCCCCCCGATCGAGTACACCTCTGTGGGCGCTTTCTTCTCCAGCGTCGGGAGACGCTTCAAGAGTCTCTGGACCCGGCGGTTTATCCTCTCTTTGCTGGCTGGGCAAGTCGCTTCGTTGTGCATTACCTGCACGAACATCACGACTACCGAGCTAGTCCTCAGGAACTGGGACTTGCCTACGACTCAAAACGTCTTCTTCTACTTTTCACTATTTGCGATTTACACACCGTACACGATGTATCGCTGTATGTTCTTCCTTTTTTAGCCGTTGCTTTATTAAATCACTCAGATGGTATCGGCGGTTGGGCGAAGATGGTGGTCCGCGACGGCTGGAAATGTGCGCCTTTCGTCAACCTAAATTCTGCTTCCTATTGAACTGCGAACCCAAGATCTCATTCTGGCGGCTTGTGATGTTGAGGGCAACTTTTTGGTAGTCAAGGTACAAACGTTGATTTTTCTGTGCGGCAAACCCTAACATTCTCCAGGCCTACGAATACACCGACTTGTTATCGTGTATGCTTCTTGACGCGTATATTGTTTCTCCTCTTTTGTACCTGAGACCATTGCTAACTCGATTTCTAGATGGGCGATTCCTGTCTGCATGATCTTCTCCTACATATACATGCGCAAGGGATACCACTGGAGTCAGATACTGGGTCGGCATCAATCTTTTTCTGTCTTTTTGAGCGACATTGAATCGCTTTTTTTCAGGGTGTTTTCATCTGTATCGTTGGCTT
>QVIE01000353.1:0-31719 GCA_013387415.1 Panellus pusillus | reverse complement strand
CGCGTACAGGATACAGCTTTGAGGAACTCGAAGCAACGAGGCCCGAGTCGTCCCACTAGGAAACAAATAGAATGCTTTGTCCGCTTTTACTGGAGAGTCTATATGGAGGCGGTAGGGTTTCATACAAGAGTCAAGTTGTCTAGACGCTCATCTTTACTGTGGCAGAAACCGATGGAATTCCTGCGTACTCAGAAGTTGCAGGGGCTCAAACTGCATCTTGCCCAGGACATGAAACAAGAAGCAATGGACAGTCCACCGCTCAGCCCACTCACAGAACCGGACGACGACGGTACTTCACTAATCTCCGCAACCCTTTCCGTTGCCGCCGTCGTCGCCACACCGGGAGCTAAAGATTGGAATTCACCTGGCGTAGCTCCCGCTTCGCCTCCGATGGGCACAATACAGAGGGAGCCCAGTACTCCTCCACGCCACGCTGGTCTCAAGCGCCATCCTCCGCCGGGCCCAAAGGCGCACATTGAGAACTAGGCCAACAGGATTGGAATTAGAACGCGTCCCCGTCTTACAAACCCCCATTCGTGATCGACTGCGACAAAGACAAGCGACCACAAAATCTCTGGAGCCCTCCCGACGTCGCCCTCCTCCCCGGGCCCCGAGGGCCAAGCATACCCGGCCGTCCTCGAATCTCCACAGCCCGACACGTCACCCGCGCTTGCACCTGGACCCACGGCCTCTGATGCCGATACCGGTATTACGTTCTCTACCCCAAAATTTCCCACTCAAGTCATCCGAACCAATCGACATCACGAAACAGTCGCCGAACTGCCTGTTAACCGCCCTATACCATCACCTGCACCACTGCTCGTCGCACCCAAGTCGGAAGTACCGGATGTTGATCTGGAGTTTCTGGATCTTCTACAGCCCATGACAAGCTCAGAGAACTATCCCGACCAACCCGTGGCAGCTGACGACCCCTTCGTTGTCAAGCATCATTCCGACGAGGAGCCGTCATTGTGGACACTGCATTAAACCTTCCGAAGCCACCTCTACCCGATTTCCCTCCGATTTGGGCACAGGTGAGCAATCAAGCCATTTTACGTACATATGGTCATTGTTCTTCCGCGTCTAGTCTAGACAGGAAGTTTGCGAGTCGTTCAACTGGTTTCGGAGCTACCAGGGCGGCGTGTATCAGAGAGACGAACACGTCAAGGGATATTTTCTCAGCGCGCATCGCGCCAAGTGCGTCCAATCCGTGCCCCCAGCACTATTCATTACTAATCTTACAATTCCTCAATAGACGCGACTGCTTCGAGTGCGGAGGCAAAATCATCATCTCGCACGGGTAAGCGATCTGAGGTTCTGCTTTGATACCAAACTCACGTTGTGTGCGCAGAGGAGGAAAAGCAGAGAGCTCACACATGCAAAGTGGGGGAAACGTCGTTATTACCAAAGCAGCCCTAGACCAGCGGGCGCAAGATACATCTGTGCGCGCATTGATGAACACCTACCGCACCGGCCAGCCGCTGGTTCTGCTGATTGATGACAAGTACGAACCATTCCCGTTCGATCTCAGTAGTAAAAATGTGTACATGACGGTGCTTGGTGCGCATTTCTGCTCTCCATACGGCTGTGATTTACTTACATGCACGATAAGGTTCTATCGAATCATTCACGCATGGGGTGAGCAAGCGTCTTTTGACCTTACCGGCCGTGGTCTTTCGCTGACTTTGCTAGCTGAGCATCAACCGTCGAGGAGTAATCACAAGGGATTTGTTGTCAGGTATAAGTTTGCGTTCCAGTGGTGCGAAGATCAGGTTTGTGGAATGTACATCTATTCTATAAGCGATTATTCTGAAACTGTCTGTGGGCAGGGACAGCCGTGGTGGTGGGCGCGAAAGCAGGATGAACCAGTTACATCAGGTATTTGGTCAAAAATGAACGGCTTTATTTCGAATCCGACTTGAACCATCCAGGCCTATCGATCTCGGATGTGTATGTAAAATGGGAACACAAACCATGGGTGCGTTGTTCGCTGTCACTTTCTCAAAAACTTAATTATAATCCTGGCGGCTAGTTTCAACCCAGACAACGATGAGGTTGATTCTTTGACTGGCTGTTTAAACTGTCTAATCGGTCACTTTAGCCCACTGAAACCGCCATTCCTCTACTCCCATTGTCAAAGTGTTTTGAATCATCGCCTCGTGTCTTTCTACTCGCTTGGGCCTGTCTCAATCCAAACTGCTCCTCCTTCTGGCGTGAGCCCACTTCGGGCCATCCACTCCCCGACCAGCTTCAGTACAACCCGGCATTTTTCAGTCTGATCGACTTCACCCCGCTTCCTTCCAACTACACGCTCTTTCCTGAAGCGCCAAACCTGGCACCGAAAGATGGGATCGTTACGGCGTATGCCCACAGCCGGGTTGGCACTGCCGCAAATGCGGCCGACTGTCGTGTCGGCACGTCTCTGTTATTTTGTGTAGCTAATATGCTCATGCTTCCCAGATCGGCATGGGAGCACTATCAGTGCCCTAACTGCAAGGTGCGCATCTTACCGTTGTTTGACCAGTCTTCCGCTTGGGTGACGCGTTTTCACAGGATACGCATAAGATAATCCATAGTATTCGCCCTGCCAGTGCTCTCATGGGAATTCGTTTGGCGATAAGCGACAAATTCATGGATAGTCAAGTCGATTCGTACTCGTGCAAGTCTCTTCTCGATCTCTCATGTTTTACTTGGCTTACAACGCACTTTCAGACATCAAACGGCTCCCAATAGGTTTTTACAAGCACTCGGGCTCGGAGTTTCTGGGCCATTATCAAACTTTCGTGTTGCCGGAGGGAAGGTCAGTCGATTTCCTGCCGACATAGACACGTTGATCGGAATGATCCCAGGGGCATGATCCATCTCATCAAAAGCCACCGTATGGCAAGTGCTGGAGCTGACAAGATCTTCGAGGCCTATCAAGAGCAAGCTTCGGAGGGAATTTTGCATTTCCGTCGCTGGCCCCTGCGAAGTGTCAGTCTTGTGTTCTCTCCATTCCTTAATGCTGACGTCTTCTCAGCATAAATGTTATCTTTTTTCTTCGTTATTAGGTTCTTAATTCATATCGATCTCCAGTGCGCGGACCTCTTCTCACAAACTATTTCTCCCAAAACTGTACGCTATTTGTTTCATCTGAAATATATTTGGATACTCAACCCATCTCTCCGAAGCCGGGGAAACTTATCATGTACGTTTCCTTCCCAATATGACGACGGTTATTCAGAGGTACAAGTATGTTGGGGGTGCGGACAACACGGTCCCATTCGACCGTGCGCCTGCCGCGGTTCTGCAAGCGCGTGGGCTCATCGAAGAACGCATATTTGATGCCCTCGGGAGGCACCATAAGTTCAACGAGGTTCTTAGGTAATCACAACACAAAGCCCCTCTCCTCTGCTAATGTTTCTCAGTGCTGCGTACATGGAAAAGCAAAGCATGGCTGTCAGTATCTTCCACATTTCCATCACCTTTAACGTCAACCCCAACGAAAATCAGTTCCACAGCGACAGCGAACGCGGCCTGGGTCCTGTGGTTGCCGGATTATCCCTGGGTCCGCAGTCATTTCGAATCCTCTATCAATGATTGCGATATTCAAGCCCCTGCTTTCCCCAGGTTCGCCGGCATTGATGCACTTCCGCGTCCTCGCGAAATACGCGCCGCGCGACGAACAACGCAGCATTGCGTTGACGGTCGCTCTCCGACACGTGCGTTTGGCAGCACTATCCATTCATTTTTTCGTATTTAACAAGCGCAGGGCGATGTACTCATGATGGAGGGGGCAGGCGTGCAGGACTTTTACGAGTACGTGTATCGCATCTGCTCAATGTCCCTTGCACACTGACCTCGGCATTGCTCCGCAGACACACTGTGGTATGGTTTTCTCTCCCGTATTGTCTCAGAGCGAACACGCTGACGCTGTGGGGCACATTAGATTCCGTCGAATTTCCGGATCGCAGCTACCGCGCGTTGGATCGAACCGCATCACGCATAGTCGACGGATCTCATGCGAAACAGACAGAATAGATGGATGCTGGTCGTGGTCTGGGGTTGCGAAAAAAAAATCTGGGTTTGGGGACTGATACCGGACAAATATATATATAACAGCAGTATCGGAACCATCCGGTGTGCGAATATACCCTCCCCACGCCCCTCCATTAGTTGTGTGCAGTGGCGGTGATCTACTTCGCATGGTCAACATGCGTTTTCTTCGTTCATTTGTCAAACTGCTCCGAAGTTCAGATCTGCGACATTCAGTGCATTCTCAATGCGCTTTTAAATTTGGGGTTTCTTTTGATCATCCTCAAGACGCAAAAGTAAAGTCGCGAAGTGGAACGCTTGCAGTGGGAGGGCGATATCGTAGGTCAGGGTGTTTCTGTCGAGTACGTAGATTACAATTGCTATGGAAGAACACATTACTATGATTTAATGATGCGGGCCCTGATCTGCTGTTTCAACGAGTGCCAGCCCATGACGGAGCCCTGCGTACCTGCAATTACCAAGGTCCAAGCAGTAAACATGTTAAGATCACTACAGTCTGCCATGATAAGAGCGCAAGTGACATTTGTGGTATTAATACAAGGACCGGCTGGTGCAATTGATCTTAAAAGTGTGAAAGGGATCATCCGGATCAATTGCCGAACGGCCCGAGCGGGCTAATGTTACGCAAATGAGAACTAGCGCTACATCTATGACGCCGTCGTTTGGCAGTTGTCCGCTACTGCCTGCTGCACACTTGTCAACGCGGGCACGATCGAAGCGTTTGCGCTCTGCACGGCAGCTGTGATGTTGGGGTTGAAACTGGGATTGATGACGTCAATCGATACTCAGACTACAAGTACTCGGCGCAACATACTCAAAGATTTGGTTCAAGAAGCCCTGCGTAGCCTGCAGTCCGGAGAGGACGGTCTGGAATGAATCCGCGGGCGCAGGCGGTTCGCCGTCCAAGAGACTGTCCGAGATCTGCGTCACACCGGTGGTTGCATTGAGCAGGGATAGCTGCGCTTGCAGCAAAAGGCGCGCGCTGCCAATGTCGTTAGCAGTGTTGATTGGACCGAGCGCGTTGCGTGCTGCAGTAATGGCCTCAATGGCGGCTACGGTTGCCTGATTGCATGAAGATCCGGAAAGGACTGCGCGTGATTGGAGAGGGACTGAAAATTGCTTGTGTTGGATGGAGAAGTCCGAATGAACAAATTATCCCCACCTGCCCAGGCGTTAAACATGCACAAGAGTGGCACGAAGGCGAGCAGGATGCGGTTCATTGTTGAAAAGCAAGAGTGAACGAGTCGGGGGTGGGTCAGGAAGAACAAGGTAAACACGTCAAGTGTTCAACGTTCAACGTTGACACCGGGTCGAGAGAAACAAGAATGAAGTTCAAATGCGTCGAGGGGGTATTTATAAGTAGTGAGGTTAACGTAACAGGCTTGATATCGCGCTGAGTAATACCTAGATACAAGCGATATCAACGTTCAAAGGATCCGCGTAGATCACACATTGTTAGCGCTACGGAACATCCTTTGCTTTTGTTTCACTGGTAGCGGGATCGAATCGAGTGGATCGCCGCGGTTTGCGCCCGGCTGGGTCGAAATCGGTTGAGAACCTATACCCCGACATGACTTCAATAACGCTTGAACGTACTTCGAAATGGGGCTTCGAACCTTGGCCGAATTTTATTGATTCAATAGTCAGGTCACCACCTCAGTTCAATATGAGCCTGGAGCCACTTCGATACTCAGCATAATCGCAACTCCCGACGACCTTGGCGCGGATCAGTAAGAGAGGAACAGAGGAGTTGACATTCGAGCTTACGTTCCAATTCGTTCCGCACCTGCCTTGAACATCTCCACACACTTATCAAAATCTCTGATCCCAGCTGAGGCCTTCACCTTGACATCCGGTTTATATGCAACGCTTTTCCGCATCAGTAAGACATCCGCAGCACTCGCCCCACCCCCCAAAAATCCGGTGCACGTCTTGACAAACGCTGCACCAGCCTCCGCTGCTAGGAAAGAGGCAGCGATTTTCTCCTCATCGGACAGAAAGACGGTCTCCAGGATAACTTTGACGGGCGTCCCTGCCGCTGCGTCGACGACGGCGCGGATGTCGGAATAGACCAGTGAAAAGTCACCGCTTTTCAAGGCGCCAATGTTCATAACCATGTCAATCTCTTTCGCGCCGTGCTGTATGGCATCTTTCGCTTCGCTGTAGAAAGCTAGTGCGTGAGTTACTGTATCATGATAAGCATTGGATACGAATCACAATGCCTTGGCCGCTGTCGTACCCGCGCCCAAGGGAAATCCTATGACGGCGCACGGTATAGATCTGCTGCCTTCCAATCTGCGTGAAACTTGCTCGATATTGGCCCCGTTAACGCAGCATGACTAGTAGATTCCTTAGAGTTACGTTGATTTTTTGATGGCAGACATACTTTGAACTTATATCGGATAGCTTGATCGCAGAGCTCATCAATCTGAGCTGGTGTTGCATCGGGCTTGAGCAGAGTATGATCGACTGCAAGCGCGAGCTGAGCGTCGGGCGAAGTGATCGATGAGAAGTCGCTCGCTGGCACTGCGAAAGACACATCGGCCAGTACTTGGCTGATTTTGTCCTTGACAAGGAGGATCCAGTGTTCATTTGAGTAGCTCATTTGATCCTGTGTCAAACTGGGCAAGGCTGACTTGGCGGACTGGGACAATTCTTTATGCTCTCGATGATTGTTTGGACGACTATCAGTTTGTTTGGTTCTATCCCCATTTATCCTTCTTGCGTGCGTCTCTGAGCTCTCTCAGGCCTCAGGCTTCCAAGTACGTTGGCCGGTTCTCTCCCTTCGAGTCCTGCGTCGCAAATCAAGCTAAGGATACACATAGATTACTTCAGAAGATTGCCCAAAGAAACTTCAAAGTTCATCTAAGCAATGAGAACATTCCCTTTTCGACTTCATCGAGCCTTTCACTGGTCGTCGTACGATCAGTCAAATCATCATATTCTGCCTCTTTGGCCCGGATCCACATCCCATCCTTGAACATAAAGATAAACACGAGCAGGCTTCTCTTTCCCGAGGACTCACCTGAGTGTAACATTGTGAGGTGCAGCGCCGGGCGGAACTTGTCGATGCCCTTGGCGTCCTGGCCAGCTCTTCCACTCCTGCGGCGGTCGTGCCTCGGGAGCAAACCCCTCCTCGTCGAGCGTGAACGACGAGAACGACTGTAGAAGCCGGACAAGCATGAAAGACATCTCGTTGTATGCGAAACTGCACATGGTCAGTTATCAGCGTCGTTGAGCGTCTACGAAATACCTGTTCTGAATATGGGATCTGTCAGTATACATATTTACCGAGAATGTTACTCACGTCCTAAGCAGATTCTCGGGCCTGCGTTGAAGCTGGAGGGAAAGAATCATCAAAAAATCCTCGTCCACGCGGATGCGACTCACGGCAAGAATTGGAAGGATTGGGGAGTAGATATTTTTTGAGCCTCTCATCCAGAAAACGCTCGGGTGAGAATTCCTCAGCTAGAGGCTCCGTCCAGAACTGTCTGAGAGCTTGGGTACTACAAACCGGTCGGGCCCCCAGAGGTCCTTATTGCGATGCATTAAAGAATACCGAGTACGGAGTTCCTGCTCGTTACATCAATCAAACGCCGCAGAACCCGAAGATCGAAACTGCTTGCAGCCCGCGGGGACGTAGAAGGGCTTTCATTTGGATCGGGAGAAGGCCAGGTGGTTGATTGTACGCATTCCCTATTTTCGCCGGTAGATAACAATACACTTGGTACCGGCGCACAAAGCCTTACCTCACATTGAAAGGACTGAACGGAGTTCAGTGAATCATGGCGAATTCGAAGGATGATGGAGCTCACACTGCGGGATACAGCCTCATCGACTCTGGGAAATCAAGTGACTATGAGCATGAAAATGGAATGCGTCGGGTGGGATTATTTGACCGTTGATGACAGCTCGAAGGTACTTCATATCTTTGATGTCGTCGTACGTCGGCCGCAGCGTCGGGCCCACCTGGGTGAGAATTTCTTCGCGGAGTTTGTCGCACACCTCGGGGTACATCGACAGGCTATGGGACGGGATCAATTCGGGAAGAAAGGAAAATAAGGAAGGACAGACAAGTAGATGACCATGGTCATGACGTGCATGGTCGTGTCTCTTCCCGCTGGAATATATCGCCGTCATAAAACAATTATGTCGTTCATAGAGAAGGACATACCAAGAAGGATGTTCAGACTGAATTTGTTGTTTAGATGCGTATCGAACAGGCTTGAAGACCGAAATGCTCACGTCTCGTCTTTGAGCGCCTTCAGATCTAGACGACATCTTAAATACACGTTAAACACTACCGGGAGACGTCCGCTCACCCGAGGTCGATTGGAGCAACTCGTCAAGGAGCGTCTCGGCTTCCACCTCTACAGCCAGCTCTGTCTTCAGCACCTCTGTCATGCGCTTCTTTTCCACGGCCGCGCTGATAATCGGGTCCAAGTACGCGCTGACTATCTTCATTGGCGCTGCCGTCTTGTCGTGGAACATCTCGTACAGCGGCCAGGCGATACCCAGATGCTCACGCTCGGCGATGTAGAACATCGACTTGCTGAACGCCTCGATGAATCTGTTGGCCGTTTCCGCCTGCGCGCTGTTCGATTGCGGCGGCGGGAACGCGACATTGTGCGCGTACGGGATGTTTGCCTTGAGGCTGTCGACGCACGAGCCGAAGAGGAACTCCGTCGCCGAGTCCATGGTGAATCGCCCAATGAGGTCCTTCAGAATGGGCTCTGAGGACAAGAAGTCTGGTGATATACTCGAAGAGACGAACCTGGAAGTCGACCGAGTAGCCGCCGGCGATGCGTTGCTTCATAATGGAGATGGCGGTGTCTGCGTGCTGGTCAAATATGTCGAAATGGCTGATCTTGTCGCGGCTGAAGTACGGGCGCGTCATTCCGCGATGGAATTTCCACATGTCGCCTGCGGATTCAGCACTTTGAACGTCCGAAAGGGCGGCATACAGTGCGATGCGTACCGTCGGAATTGAACACGCCCGACTTTGACGATGTTCAATCCAAGTTTATGCACGGATAGAGGAACGCACGCCAAGGACGCTGTCCATCCCATACTGGAAACGCTTTCCTGGAGAAAGATGAGCATCGGCACAACAAGTCTGTAGAATAGTGCATGCCTTTGACAAAATTAACCGAATCTCCTGCGAGCAGCATCTGGATGTGCTGAGGCCACGTCTTCTCACCAAGGTATAAATACTTTGCTATTCCGTACAAGCTCCACATACCGTCAACAGTATGTCTTGCCCCAGTACCGGGAAACTGACAATCGGCGTCTTCATCTCCTGAAAAAATTTATCCATCCATCGCCTGCATGCAGACGCACAATCAGCGTCGCGCGCCGGTCGGAGTGTAAGTTATTTATCAAGACTTGCCAGGATATCCATATTTGCGGTTATACGCCATCTTCGACAAGTAGCCCACATTCGCAAATCCGTCGGACGGTACCACCGGGGCAAAACGCGCGCCCAGCGCCGCAGCCTCCGCCCGCTGATGCGCGTTTTTCCGCAGTATCCGGTACGTGAAGTACAGCGGGAGGCTGGCGGCGGCGAGAACGAATGTGGCCCACACAGGGATCTCGACTCCCGCCGTGCGGCAGGCATAGTGCACCCCCAAGCCAAGCAGGATGGGGAGGCTGAACATACGAGGCAGGACCGACGCGAGAAAGAGTACTCCGGGGGGCAGCACTGTCGACATGACTGAACAAAAAGCTCAGGGGAACTAGAGGGTGATGAGTGGAGGAGGCAAGAAATTCCACGTTCATGAAGGTCGGCAACGCGCTAGTTCGGTAGTGCGGCTGGACGTTCAGGTCATCTGCCTCGGTTGACATGTGAATGAGAGACTCAGAGAGGTGGGATTGAGAAGAACACAGACAGGCCCCGATCGGCCAGACGCAAGAAAAGAGCAGGTGACGCGTGCCGCGGCGGCCGACAGCGCCAGTCGTTTGAACTTCATTATCGTCTGGACACAGGACAGAGCGACAGGTATCATACATGTACAAACGATTTGCTCGTACGATACGAAGCTGAACGGTCGCGTTTTTGAAGACAATACTCTCGCGCGTCACGCCGAGGCAGTGCCGCGCGTGCTCATGAGCGGTGGCCCAGGCCGCCAGTTGGTACAATAATCGATATGTCGGGAGATGAGCCAGGGGACGCAGCGGTTGGTGAAGGCAGGAATCCGATGTATGCTGACTAAGCTACGACATCCATGCTAAATAGAACAAACAAGGGACGGGCTGCAGCCCTACATACTTACTGGCTCAACGAGACGAGATCCGGGGTAAGCGACTGCATTCCCGGACCAGCGACAAGGCGTACGAGGTGCCCACGCTCGGCCGGCGTCTTCGGAGTGCACATGCGCAACCCCGCATCCGAGCGTGCGAAGTGCTCGCCGAGGGGGGCTACTGTAGGTGTGCGGCAACGACGAGACCGGCGGGCGCTCGTCAGAGCCGTGCCATTTCCAGGCCCGTCCAAGGACCTTGTGGCTCGATCAAGATTCAAGACGCGGCGCAGTCAAACGAGCGAGATAGCCGCGCGCAAGGGTGCAGACGCTCGTATTGAGCACCCGAAAAGACGCTGCAGTCCCTCTCGAGGGGAAGCCGGCTTCAATGGAGGGTCGGAAGTCGTCATGGATGGAAGAATACGAAAGGCAACGAAGAGCGCCAGGTCGGTCGACGTCGCGAGCCTAAGCCTGCGTGCGGGCATCCGCTGGGTAAAGAGAGAGATCGCAGACGCGACTGCACCGACGTTCACCCGCGCCAGAGCCGCAAAAGACGCTGCGTGAGCTTTCTTGCCCTCGTCTTGTCTTGTCTTTTCCCGACGAGATCTTCGCGTTCGACTCCGATAGGACGACGGCGAAAGGCGACGACTGACTCCGCTGTATCGTTTCGCAAGACTGCCGTCAATCCGACGAAGGAAAAGACGGGCAGGAGGGCCGGAGGATGGTGGGGATAGGACCCCTGCCGGACATGTGTAGGCGTTCGCGAGGAGGTTGCCGAGTCCGGAGCTGTCATCGGCGACGCAGCGCCCGACGAGGGGGTGCGCCCTTCGAGAACGCGGCAGGCTGGGGAAAACGCCCAGGAACGACGTGCTGTTCGCTCGACACCGAGAGAGGGCGGGAGCGGGAGGGTGGGATCGGAGAGGGGCAGACGGGGAGGACAATGATGACGAAAATGTCTGATATGGTGAAACTCCGAATCGACGCGCGTCGCAGCCAAGAGGACGACATGTGCGCGACAAGATCGGAGTCACGCAGCCGCGGACGACGATGCGGGTCATGATGGCCTCCACGAAAGAGAGGGGACGGACGGCGAGTACGCCCGTGCACGAGCCGCGGCTCGCATGAGTCCGAAGAGAGGGTGCGGACGGGAAATATAGCAGGTGGAGGACTTTGGATCGACATGCCTCGCAGCCCAGAGGAGAGAAAACGCCCGTGCGCCGCCTGCGGTTCGCTTCGTATCGAAAGAGCGCGAGACGAGAAGTGAGTAGCCTAGGATGAGGTGGAGCCGGAGGCGTCAGAGGGTACACTCAAGTGTACGACCGGCGACCTTCTTGAAACGATAGAGGGGGCGGCGAGGGAGAGAAAAAGAATGTCCTGTAGCGTATGAGCGACCAGCCCACGATGAAGTCGCGAAGACTCGCGATCGCCGGAGCTTGAGCAGCCGTCGTCGGAATCATGCTTCGCGACACGACCCGCACGAACCCTGCCTTCCCTACCTCCGCGACCGAGAACCCCCGGCCTTGGTCCCTGATGGAGCCATCCGTGCTCGAGATCTGCGCGCACGACCTCAGAACGCGGGAACATACTGAGCTCTGGTTTCTAGTGGTGAAATTGCCTGTACGCGGGATGGTGGTGGAATTTGGCCACGTTGCACGAACATGGTTCATCGATGGGCGTCGAGTAAGAGCCCAATGACACGGAAAGAGGAGCGGTGCGTGATGACTCGCTAGCGGAGTTTCGAAGAAGACGGCGTCCTGCGGAACGATTGGTAAGGAAGGTACTTAGTCGGAAAGCGATAGCCTACCAAACGGTCACTACATCTATTGGCGTCCCTCGCACGTCGACGACGCCAGAAGTGGAACCTCGTGCTCCGTCCCTCCGCGAGTCCAGACACGGACAGTCGTAATCACCGTCATCGGTCATCGGTGAGGGAGAGCGTTGAAGCCTGATAGACGTTCCGTGCGAATGATAGCAGTGCGGCAGCAGTCGCGGCGCTGTCTGACTCGCAAAGGCCCCAACGGTAAGGATTGGATATTGAGTATTGAGAGCCGCAGGGCGCTGTCGACGTTCGTGGGCCCAAGTGAACAGGTTCAGTCGCCCAGTGAAATCGGCTAAAGTATATAGGATGTTGACCCGTGTTTTACTACGCGTCCCGCCATCAACGTTTCCCGACTAGCCGCGAACCTGTTCTCTGCGCTCTTCAAGTTGGGTAACTCGTAGGATCCTGCGGCTCTATCAAGACGCGGCACAGTCAGAAACGGGTGAAAAAGCTGCGTGCAAGGGCACAGACGCTTGAATGGAGCCTCGGAAGATGCTGCAATACCTCTCGAGGAGAAACGTTAGCCTTCAGTCGACGGAGTCGAACGTCGTCATGGATGGATGACCATGGAAGCAAAAAGAGGCTGTGAGGGCTTTCTTGCGCTTGTCTTGTCTTTTCCCAACGAGATCATCACGTTCGACTTCGACTTCGATAAGAGGCGACGCCTCCAATGTATCGCAAGACTGCCATCGAATACGACAAACAGAAAAGACGGGGCAGGAAGGCCGGAGGATAGTGGGGATTACCCCTGTAGCTGCGACGCCGGGGGCACGTATCAATTTCGCGTGAATGTCAAGGGAGCTTAGCAGAACGCGAACGCTACCCTCAACCACTCATCTTCCCATGGCATCCTACATCTTTCCACTAGCAGTATGCATCATCTACCCCGGTAAGCATCCTATCCTTTCGCCACTCCCTGACGCTGACTTTACGAATACTCAGGCTTGACATCAAAAAATGTCTCCCACTCATTGCGCTTTGCCCAGCTCCACCAACCCGTCCACCTCGAGCGGCAGCATCTCTCCTCCGAATGGCAACACCAGCCGCCTCTGGGAGCGTCGTGGATCCACTTTGTGGATTTCTTTTGCCTCAATCGCCCCCAAATCCCAGCCGAAAGGCGCGCTTGGACCTTCGGTCGATAACATCACTCGTCGGCGCGCCGCAAGCGCAGCAGCGTCGCTTCCATCAATATCCCCGCCCCTGCTCCCGTCGCCGCTCCGTCTGTCGTCAAGGCCGAGTACTTCGAGTGAAGGGCTCGGGCGCGGTCGGAGGCGCGCAGTGTTGGTCCGAGCAGGGGTGGGAATGGCGAGGGTGGAGGGTTGCTCGAGCCGCCGCATTTGGTGGCAGCGGTGAGCTTGCTGCCATATCTGCTTCCTGCAAACGGCTAATGCACATTCACAGATGTCGTTTTGAGGCAATCGCAAATTCTGTTGATTCAAGGAGGCTCCAAATCCTGAACATGTCTGGTCCACGGCGGCGTGTCTCCTTCGATCTTCGCTTGAGGTGTCACTGTCCCTCCCGCTAACACCGTCTCTCCCGCTAATATTCTTCTCTCTTCGCAGACCGTGACAGGACCTACCTCTCTCCCACCGCCATTGCCTCCGGCGCTTGCGAGCGCTACTCCGCCTCACCACACGATATCTTCCTCACTGCCGGTGCCTCCGCCGGTGTCTCCCTCCTCCTCAACCTCCTCATCATTACCGCCCCGTCCGACGGCGCCCTCATCCCCATCCCCCAATACCCCGTCGACGCCATCCAGGCCGCGCTGGACGCCGCCCAAAAGGACGGTACCACCGTCAAGGCGCTAGTGGCGAACAACCCCGGGAACCCGAAGGGCGGGCTGCTCGAGGCGCGCGAGGTCCGCGCGCTGATCGAGCTGTGCGATCGGGTTCGGAACGGCCTCGCGCTGCTCGCGGACGAGGTTGCCGAGATGACATCCACGGCCGCATTGCTTCGAGCGCGTGCTGCGCGACCTGCGGGCGGAGGCGAAAGCGAAGGTGGGGGGAGGGGCAGGACGCGCTGCGCGTGCCGCTCGTGTCGTTCCACTCCATCTCCAAGGGAATATCGGGCGAGTGCGGCTGGCGCGGCGCTTACTTTGAGCTCACGAACTTCACGCGGGAGGTGCGCGACCTCGTGTAAAAGCTCGTGAGCGTCGGCCTGTGCCCGCCGCTGTCGGGGCAGATCGGCGTGGACATGATGATGCAGCCGCCAAGGGGGGGCCGATGCGTCGTGCGCGCTGTGGCGGGAGGAGACGCAGGCGATCCATGAGGTGCTCGCAACGCGCACGGGGACGATCGTGCAGGGTCTCAACGCGCTCGAGGGCCCGTCGTGCGTCGAGTCCCCTGGCGCGCTGTACCTCTTGACGTGCATCACGCTGCCCGCTGCTGCCACAAAAGCCGCGGGGGCACGCGGCAAAGTGCCCGACGCGGTGTATGCGATGGAGTTGCTGGTGGCGACGGGGATATGTGTCGTACCGGGAAGCGGATTCCGCCAGAAGGAGGGCGAGTGGCATTGTCGGCTTACGTGTCGGCACGGAGGAGTATGTGGGGAAGTTGGTGGGGTTCCATAACGAGTAATTGGCGAAGTGGAAGGGGCAGTAGAGGTAGACGTAGTGTGTTTCTAGACCGGGTAGACTGGAATCCGAAACATCCTCCCTTGCGATAGCTTCGAAGGGATATGTGCGATAAGCGCCATCACAAGGGCTGCGAACATGATGCGTATTAGTATGCTCGCAGCTTGGGATCGTGGAGCCCGTCTCACGGCATCCGGGAATCTGCAGCAGAAGGGCCGTTACTCGACTGATTGCATGGAAGGGCACAACAAATGAATTAACTATCAGCGACTACTGCCTCGCGTTTCCCTCCACGCTGCACAACATAGAACACATGCAGATCTTCAGCGAAAAGTTCTTCTTCCTTACAAAGGAGAGCCGTCTCTACCTGGTGCAGGTGCGGTAGAGCAGGGATGAGGTACTGGTTAATTGCAGGAAGGACAACTTCCACGGGAGAAAGGTAGTCACCGAACTCGAGGTAGGTGCCGTGGTCTTTCTCCGGGTCTGCGTCGTCAATGAGCCCGAGATCACACATCGTCTCCAAGAGCCCGGGGTCATCTTCGTACAAGTTGTTCATTTTCAAATGAGCTTTGAGCCATTCCAATGCGGTGATATTGGCCAATGCTCTGAAGTCGCCCTACCGGCCGCATAAGAAAAGTCAGCTGCGTACGCAAGAGGGGGAGGTAAAACCGACCACCGTCAGGTGCAGCTCGACGTGCGTGAGGCTTATGCAGGTGTTCGCCATGAACTGGATTGCTTCGGAATCCAAATCATACCGAATCTCCAAGTCATCCGCTTCTGACGTGAAGTAAAGCAGCGAGCGGTTCACGATCGCCAGATGCCGGAGTTGCGGTGCGTTAGGCAGAGTCGCGAGGATGGTACACGCATTCTCAGAGGGCGAGGGTGCGTTGCGACGGTTCGGGCCGTGTAGACTGGCGTACCCGTGCTCGAAAAGTGATACCGTGAGTTCCCGAAGCGGACGCACCCCATCGCACACGCGCACGAATTCACGGGTGTGTCCGGCAAATACTCGAAGGACAGGGAGTGTGTCCACGGGGAGGGGTGGATTCACGACGCGCATCGATACTTCCAGAAGTGTGGGATGTGCCTTGAAGAATGGATGAAAATCGGGACGGTCATCGTTGTAACCAACGAAGATTGGCTTAATTCGGGCTACTCGGAGGTTTGGCAGTCGGAGGGAGTTGCAGGCCGATTCGATGAGTGGGAGATATTCAGCGTCCCAGTAGAGTTCGATATCAAGGACAGTCAGCGCCGGAGATTTCTCAGGGATGAGGCTCAAGGACTCGACGAATGATTCCGTGAGGTGCTGCGATTCACCTACCATGTGGACACCCCTGTAAGTCCTTGACTGGGAGCAAGAATTCTTGACGCACAATAAAAAGAGTTCGGCTCCTGGTGAGTGAGGGACTTGAGCCCCGGGATCTCGAGAAACTGAAAACAGATATAATGCAATGGAAAAGCTGTCTGATGACGAAGACCGAATACACTCACTCGAAATTTGTGTCTAGTCTTTTCGTTGGAGTTCAGAAGAACGATGAGCAATTCCTCCAGACACTCAAATCCGGTCGCAGACGCAGTATCGCAACCTTATCGATGGCCACATTGGACCACCAGTGAAATACGCGTAGTAAAGACCGCCCCTCCATCGCGTACTCCGTCATACAGAGCAGCGCCTTTAGGATCAGCACCTCCAACTCCTTTATAGCTGTTATGTTCTCGTCTAGCTCACATTCCTGTGGCAGCTGGCCCCAAACCAGCCTACTGATTCTTCCTTGTGATATGTAATCGGAACCCAGAGTTTGAGCTCCCGAACCAACGTAGCGGGATGTTCGCTGAGATTCTCGGGCCTATTCCAATTTGTCGACGAAAGAGTTCGGAGAAGTTTGGTCCCTCGCATTGCGCCATCCGAGTCGTGAGTCGTGGCGATGCGTGAATAGAGGGTGGGCATAAACTGTACATGATTTAGCCGCGAGGTGGCGCAGAGGCTGGCACGTGTAGCTGGGGAAGCCTGCTTCGCGATTTGCAGCTTGATTTCAGGTGGCAGGTCCGGTCTCATCGTCGGCTTAGCAAAAAGAGGTGACACGAGAAATGTGACACTGTTACGAAAAACGACACGGTAAATGCCGTGATCCACGTGTCCAAACCAGGCGAGTTCAACCTAAATCCAACCAAGCACCGCTCAAATCTCTCTACACAATATTGAGTCTAGCTATTTGAACAATAGGCGGACACAGTACACTTTTGCAAAATTTGTTCTCGTACTGACCTCAAGTGTGAATAGATCCTTCTGGCAGAAGCGTGCGGTCAACGATCCACGATTAACATGGCCCATACCGTTTGTGACTCTTCTGGTAACAGAATGAAATTGGCCAGTGTTATCGCTCACCTCACGCAATGCACTGCAAGCACCCAATACGAATGGTGCCAGACGCGAAGTCGCGCAGTCAGGATTGAGAAGTTAGAAACCCCGAATTGTACTCCATGTTCACTTCGACGGCTTTGTAGAGGAACACCTACGAATCAAAGGCAACAACGGCAATAAATCAGCATGGATGTGGGCAGATGGGAGGGGAAGGAGAAAGAAATGAGATGAAAAGACGATGTATCCTCAAGGGAAAATTGGAGTACAGGGGTAAGCGGCCAGAAGTAACTGAAACACAATAGTTGAGGAAACAGAGGGAAAGATACAAATCCTCCCAAGGACCCAGAGTTACTTCCCGATGACGTCCTTGAGCTGGGTCTTCGGTATTGCGGCGGGGAACGCCCTCCGTGCCAGACGCGTCTTTGTCTTCTGCTCGTACGCATAACCAAAGCCAATCAGTTCGAAATCCGAGAACGCCGTGCCCCAAAACGTGAGCCCGAAAGGGACGCCTGGCGCAGGGTACACCGTTTCGGGCCTATGGAGATCGCCCTAATGTGCAGTGTGAGCAAAGCGGATGAGATCTTACTGCGAGGATGGCTCACGTAGTATTTTCTGGGTGAAAACCCAGGGAACTTCGAAAGGAATCAGAAACAGCTGTGCGCATAAAAGATAATTTTGATATTGATTTCTAACCTGTGACAAGTGGATATCCAACGACGGCTGTTTCGGAATCTTAGCGGAGGAGGAAACAACTAGACCTTGAAATCCAAGCGTACCTGCCGGACTAGTGACAAAAGCGGAAGGGGAGACCAGTGCATCGAGATTGAATCCATTGAGGACAAAGTCGATGCCGCGGGTGCTTCCTATGTCATGGTTTTGTGCTCTGGCAGCGAAGTAAACGGCGTCAAAGCCCTTCGAGGCGTTCACTGCGATCAGTCTGAGAGTGTATTAGACCGGATGAAAGCGAGGAAGGACATATATATACGTAGATTGGTCCTCGAACCCTACTGGCTTCTCCAGTGCAGGATTAGCGTCGTTGAACTTGATTAGATCGGCGATGCTGCGAACGCCTGATGGGTTTTCGAGCAACGCTTGGAAGTACTCGGTCAGTTGAACCTGATAAAGAGGCATGAGTGAGTGCATATCAATGAACCGGGAACTCATGCCTTGAAATCAGCCCTTGTCACAATAGTTTCGCTGGTTCCATTAACGAATTCTTCGGCCGACGGTAGATCAGCGGGATCCACAACGGTCGCACCGAGTTCCACGAGTGTCAGCAAGGCTTGTTCAAAAGCGATATTGATCGAAGGATCATTGCCAGTGATGCTGTCGTTGATGAACGCCCGACGAGGCACGCCGATGCGTTTCCCGCTCAAAGCATTCTTGTCAAGTGCCTTGGTGAAATCTGGGACCACAGCGGGTTGAGCGAGCGTAAAGTTGTCATTCGGGTCCTTTCCAGCAATGATCGACAGAACGATGGCACCATCGGTCAAAGAGCGGGTCATCGGACCCACCGTGTCTTGGTGTGCGGAAATTGGGATCACTGTAGTGGAGTGAGGAGACGAAAACCACGCAAGTCAACTAAATAAGGGATTACCCCCAGCTCGGGATGTAAGACCAAGGGTAGGTTTTATGCCTGCGATGTTATTGAAGCTGCTGGGACAGGTGATGCTCCCGTCGGTTTCCGTCCCAAGCGTCACTGTCGCCAGGCCGATCGAAGCTGCAACAGCGGAACCAGAAGAGGACCCACACGGGTTGGCACGTGGGAAGTATGCGCCACTAGCTAGGATTGGAGGAGAATCGACATCGGAGGCGCACACTAACTGAAACCCGCACTCACTTTGACCACCACGCGCAGACCATCCAGGAGGGAGGAGCTTGCCTCTGGCCTGCGAAAACTCGGAAAGATTGGCCTTTCCTGGGGGATATAAGGCTGAAGTCGGAGATATCTGACGGGGAGATACCCAGGATTATCGCTCCCGCTTCGCGGAGCTTTTTGACGACACCTGCGTCCTCGAGGACGATCGAGCCCAGTAGACTGAAGGACCCTGCCGTCGTGTTCATTCCTGATCAGTCAATTCAGACGAACACTTCGATCACGAGGTAGATGGGGAACATACCATCGGACGCAATCGTAGCAATATTGTCCTGCACGAACATGAGTAAAAGCCGAAAAATATTTCTTGCTTCTTTTCCCACCTTGAGTAGAATGGGAATACCATGCAACATACTGCGCTTCCCGGCGATCTTGCGCTCTACATCGAGTAGCGAAGCTTCTTTGAGCGCAGAAGGGTTTAGCTCGATTACAGCACGCAGCGCAGGCCCATTGATGTTGACTTCTTCGATGCGAGCAAAATAGGCCTAGCGAAAAAAATCATGATTCGCTTGCAGAGAATACGAATCGGCGCACTCGGACTAGATCGACGCTGGTAAAGTCGCCTGCATCGAGGCCCGCTTGCAGCTCCATTACGGATGCCTCGTACAGGTCCGGAAACTTCCGAACGGAAAGTGCTGTTCTGCCGGGCCTGGTTTGAACGAGAATGATGCAGAGTATAACCACCGAAAGCAAAAACCTGTGAATCGTTAGTGGTGCCAAAGGGCGTTATTCGGTAAGCCAACCGCATAGGAATCCATCTTCTTGCCGCGGTGGGTGGCGCGTAGTGACTGAGCAATGCCTTTTCCGCTACCCCACGATGGGTGGAGATCTTTGCGGCAATCCAGCCTGCCTCGGGGTCCATTTGGTGAAAGCAACAGTCGACGCATCATTTTCTGACTCAGGAATCAAAATATCAGATGCCGTCACACTATGTATCACCGGATTCGGACTCTCACACTGCGGCTCTCACATCCTCCACGCCGCCGTTCAGGAACGCAACACTGAGCGCCATCGCTCGCCATCGTCGCTCTTCGACATATGGAAGCCCGGACTCCGGAGTCCGCGCTGATACGAGGGGATGAGCCCGTGATCCGCGATATAAGTATTACCGAGGAATGGCACATTGCAAGCAGCGTGTCGAGAGTCGAGACCCGCTAGGTGTCGCTCCGCCGTCCGGGCTCAGCTCGTCCATACTCTTCTCCTCAATGACGGAGCAGTTCAGTTCCCGGATCTGCATTAGGCCCGGATAACTTCCAGCCGCTCCATTTGGCGGTGTTCAACGACCGGCTGGATGTAAGTTAGTGAAGCTCTTGCTCGATCACGGTGCCCCAGTAAAAGAACCCTACGCCCTCATGTTTCCAGAAACGCCGTTGCATTACGCATGCTCTGAGGGGGGCGATCCCCAAGGCCGAGGCAGCAATGCAGCGGCGCTCAATAGTAGATAGCTTCGGGATATATACGATGAGCCGACACCACTGCACAGGTCCAATCTACTTACTATATCTCGCCATGGGGCAAATCCGCCCGGAAGGCGAGGACTGTCTGGAGCCCCAATTCAGGGGAGGGAGGAGAGAATGTGTGACGATGCTGCTTGTGCATGGAGCGCGCGAGCAAAGAAGCTGCGATGAAGACGCGGTTTCGGGATAATACCTTGCTCCGTTGGCGGAGGCCGTGGATAAGACGGAGGAAGAATTTATGGAGATGGTCGAGGGAATATTCACGGACGCCGAGTTTGCTGTCGCCAATTTGCAGATGCGGACAGGTTGGATGCAGAAAACGGCAGTCGGTATATCTGGGGTCTGAATGTGAAAATCCGGACATTTTTTGATTTGTTGCAAAAGGCTTGTGCAACGGAGTTTGCTGGGAAAAGAACCTGCAATTTTTGGCCAGACATATGGACGAGGAGGAGGATTATTATATTTGCGTATATGGAGGGGCAACGATAGAGCTAAGAGGACGCCGTCCAAAGTTGTCCAACTCGGGAATCGGCCCTACTAAAATTAGCCGCCGCGTGCCGTGCTTAGTGAGCACGCGACCAACTTTGCGGGTGCATTCGAATTGGCCGCCGACACCGTGACAAGCTCGAGCATGGCAAGCGCGCGCCTCGCTGATACTCCCTTACCGCCGCCTCATGACGAATCACCAGCAGCGTCAAGGCTTCCCCCTGAGCTCATCCAGCTCATAATCGAGCACATTCGATCCGACCTTGCGACGCTACAACGGACCTCTCTTGTCTGTAGACAATGGCTCCCCATCAGTCGCACCTATCTCTTCGAGCACATCTGCCTCAGCGCGCCGAGGAGGGACCGCCCGCGCACGGATTGTTCGATGCTGTATGAGATACTTACAAACGCACCCAGTATTGCATTGTACATCCGTCATGTGGCGATCCTCGCTGGGCCAACGTGGACGACGATGCTTCCATTATCTCTCAAGTGGATCTCTCTCGACGAAACTTTACCCCCTCTGCTTGATTTACTTGCCAATGTATTCCCGGCGAGAGTGCAAAGTCTGCACATACGCCTAAATAGCGAATCCTGGGGGAACTGCCAGAGATCTTGCAGATTTCCATTTACCGTCTCATCAACTCTCCTTCGATGCTGGATGTCGACTTCACTGGCTTCGAACTGGCAGATCTTGCCATTTTTCGAGGCTGTAAGAGTCTCCGGAGAGTGAAGCTCTCGGAGATCGCGCGATGGGGGGACGTTGATGCTTCTGGGGAGCTCGGAGTCGAAGAATATATGTGGCCTGCGAGCTGCGAATCGCTCACCGTACTGGACACGGTATACCTTCCCAACATAGTCTCATGGGCCATAGCCATACCTACCTTTGGTGCTCTTCGTGAGTTGCGGTTGGGCTTCCACCCGATGGACGACATGCCACATGTTGAAGCACTATTGCGTCACGTCAGCGGAACGCTGCAATCGTTGCATCTCCAGCCAATCTACTCTGGTGCCATAATCTCATCCTGTCTCTCCCACTCACGCTAAGCCGATCACCTCAGGATGGCCAACCCCCGCAAACTTCGTCGACATTAGCCACCTCCGCGGACTGACCGCCCTCCGTCTTTCCCTCGGCATTTCTGCAGATTCCAACCCCTCCCGTGGGTTATTTTTGTACTTAACAGCCTAGGCCCCAACTCGCTAAATCATCTGACGATTGACTTCCGCGTGGGCGGCTTCGACGGCGAGTATCGTCCGAGCATCCTCTTTGAATACCTCCCCTTCCCCGCGCTCGACGCCGCGCTGAATCAGCCCCACCTCGCCGGCGCGAGGCTGCGCACGCTCTGCTTCACGTGTTTCGCACACAGGAGACCCTGGGCTCGGTCGCGGGCCGCGTCGCAGATGGTGACTGCTGAGGCACAGGGGACGGTTGAATGGCTAAAGGAGGCACTGCTGTCGACACAAGGGCTGCTTCCGCGCACGAGAGCAACGCGATGTGTTCGAGGTTCATGAATTACGTGAGTTGAACGTTTTGCTCTGGCTGCATACTCACGAAGGCGGCACAGAATTCCCGCCGTCGCGCTTTTTTACTGGCCAGGTCCGTTGAGCTGGTGCGGGTCAGTTGGAGTAGAATCGGGCATTTCTACGGTGTAGCTCGTTATGTCGACGCGATTTCATTTCGCAGGAGATATACAATTGGATACAGGACTGCGTATAAATTACAGGAAACAGGATAAGTAATCCTATCTGTGCCTCAATTGTTGATCGTGAGATAAGGACTGAAGTTGCCCGAATCTCCAAAGCCTGTTGGTTTAAGAGCGGGTCAGTCCCGTGGTGGTCGCACAAAAGTGAGACAGACTCACGGACAATCTGATAATCAGGCCGTTCACAACCCAGGGAACCTTAACTTTCACGCTTCCCTTCAGGATAGGGAAGTTGTCTTGGAGAATGACTGAAGCCGAAATTTAGCCTATAGGCTCGTCATTCGCGAAAAGAAGGACCAGTGCGTACCCGGGTAGTATAATTATCCTTGCGCACATGATGGTCCCGACGTTGTCTGTGATATGGGCCGGGGCGTTGGAAGTGTTCCACACATAGAATACCAGGAGTTAGTTGGCGTTCGCCGTTGAAATGGAAAGCATGGGTGGTCGGATTCCGACTAACCAAGAGACTGTGTGTGTTTGGCCGACAGTCCACACCGTGCCTGCGTGTGGTTCTGTGATGGGAGGGACGAACACGTCTCGAGATTCGAGTGCAAGAGGTGTACCTGCCCGCTGGTAATGGCGGCGGACAACAGTGCGAGAACGGTCGTTTCATTTGTGAATGGGATAGTGGTCAGGAACCAGGATAAATAACATCTGAATCCGCGGAAGGTCTGGCACATTGAGGGTCTAGGAGATCGGAGAACGTTGTGAGACTCAGCTGCACGCCTGCACAGGTCTCAGACTCTAGCGAGGTGGCTGTGCGGCCGTAGAGCTGCTAGAAAGTGGAGCGGAATGGACGTGGGTGTGCTTCCCCCGGCGATAAGTAAATTATAAGTTTTCTCTTTCTTAGAATCTTTTTTTTTTTTTTTTTGTGGGCGTTGTCCGTTTGATGGAAACTTTGTTCCCGGAACAGACTTTCCTCCAGTCGAATATATGTGGAGATTATTAGAAGTTTCGGGGCTATCTCACCTGATAGACACAAAAATGGCAAAGCGTTCCACTCCGCAAGCAGTGAAGATCCGCTCAAGCGCTAATTTGACCACCGAATAGACTGACAGTGAGAGAGGAGAAATTGGTTACAACTTGCAGGTACCGAAGAATCCGGATCAATCGGCATTGATGATTGAGAGGGTCCGGTTTGCGCGTCCTTTACAATGAGGCGAACAGAACAGTCAGCTTTGGAAGCAGTGACAGAATGCTGGCAAAAATTCGAAGTCCGCCCTTGGCCAACTTGACGGCTCAGCGCTCAGCGAGCGCTCATGTTCAAAATGCTCGAATGTCACGTGTACGGCATGTTGAATCTGACGAAATACTACAATTAAGTATGTTACGTTCTACTAAGTAGCGGAATACGAGTACGAGTAGCCTAGAGAGATGTATCTAAATTATTAAGGTTATTCAATCTATATTTCTCCCACATTGAAGAAGGAATGTGGCCATGACCGCTGACTCGAAGAGGCCGATATGGATGGCCTCGCCGGTCAGTTCGAGATGAACTGATTCTTGTCCTCGCGATATGCGTCCGAGTATTTCGGTCTGCGAGTCTCCAGAATAAATCTTTGTCGCGGGTCTTCATTTTGCTGCTCGGAACGACATCGATTGATGAACGCACCCAGATAAAATTGTCCTGTCTCGGTACAAGGGTCATGGTCGTTCCGTTGACCGTCATACTTCTCGAACTGGTATTCAAAAAAATGAGATTTCTGAAAAGGTATCACGAGTCTGACAGAAAAACTTCGGTCTCTGGATAAAGGAAGCACTGCCGACGTCCGTTGTCGGGCGACGAAACCCCTAATCTCTATCTCCGGGTGCCGATGCCATTGTACCAATGCAACATTTTGACCATTCGAATTTTGAAGGACTGAAACACCTGGCAGCGGCGAGTCCGTCACAATGCGAAAGTACGGCTGCGACTGGGGGCCAAGAATGACGCAGTTCAACACAGTCGGGTTGAAAGAGGTGAAGCGGAAGGAGAAAAATGTGGGAGCGGCGCCTTCAGGGGACGAATAGGGGAGGGCACCAAAGATGGATGGCCTTCCATTGTCTGCATTGTTCGAGCCTGACTGCCCGGATTGCCAGCCTTGAGTATATGGGTTGAGCATCGTGCTTATATTCGTCAGTGCGGAAGTTCAGAGATTGTAGGTTCACGGCGGGAGAAACTGGGTTGCGGTTGGTAGTTGAGGCTGGATCGTCTTAAATATTTTCGTCCCGAAAATATTAAAGACGGTGTCGCGGAAACAAACCTCTGGAGGTAAGTAAGCTCGGATAGGACTGAGTTAGAGCCTCAGCAAATCATCGGAGCACGACGGAAATCTCAAACTATTACACTATTACACAAAGGTCAGCAGTCGAATACCCGCAAAACATGCAGACGCGACCTTGCGAAGACCCGGAAGAGTTTCGGGCTTCTCGGAGTAGCAAAAAAAGGCACTTCGGAGACTCGACATATGGCGGTGCTAATAGTGATGCGTATGAAGGTTGTCGTAAGGCCGCCGAAATTGTTTCCCAGACGCTCGAAAATTCATGCGCTGTGCGCGAGGAAAGAGTGATCCAGGTTAGCCGCCATTGATCGGGGGGTCAATGGGTCCGATGATGTCAGGAGAGCCTGGTCAGAGCCAGCACTTTCATCTTGAGCCTCAAATCCAGGGAGACCGCTCACTTGAGAAGATCGTCGGACAAGATCGGTTTTCGCAACACCTTACTATCTCCCTCCCGTGAGGGAAGATCGATGAAATTACGAAGACACCCTACTCTTTACATCCGGTTCAACTTGGAGGATGCGAGTTATGAAAGAGGACCGAAGTACACTGTGCTTCCGCGATGGTTCGAAATCTGCTACTAAATCTCGGCGTGCCGAGGGTCTGAGCCCACTAAAGTGGCTGTCTCCTTGCTGCGAGCGCCACTGTACTTCAATTAAAGCAAACCTGTGATTGAGATCTGCACTTTGAGGCGACGGGATCTTCGGAGATCAACACAGCTGATGATGAGTGAATCTTTTCTCGTTCCCACCGTTGGCTTTTTGTGGCTCAAAGATGCTGCCCAGCGAATGGCGCGCACACCTTTACTGGTGCGGTTGGCAGAATAGTGCCATTCTGCCGACTGACTCGGCAGAACGGTTGGCAGAACGGCATAATCCGGGAAGCCTCGGCGGCAGAAGTTAAAACCGGTACCCGGCAGAATAAAACATTATTTGCTTGACATGGCTAAAACACGGCTGTTTCACATAGTTTCAGTGACCAGAGACGCTGATAAATCATCCTAGACAAGCAGCGCCCTCATCCTCCCCAATCTACTGGCAAAGAAGTGAACTTGAACAATGGCCTACCTATATCATTTTGTGGCCATCGAACTCCGATCCAGTAAGAGAAGCTAGAGGTTGAGGCAAAGGCAACCTTGTTGAGATTTTTTCCAGATTTTTGAACACCCTTGAGTCTCATAATGTGTAAGTAAGTCGGATTCATCAAAAATTGATGGGCCAGTTCTGCCAAGTTCTTCCAGCGTTCTGTCTGGCACTAACATCTCAAAATTACTCTGCGCGCCATACTAACCGTTCCCCGCTGTTCTCTCATGTTCAGAGTGTCATTCGGACGGCTTGAGATACTTATGTGACTCGTTGCTTCATATCCAAGCACTGAGGGAGATATGATGCAACCTAACCATCATGTATACTACTCTATGGCGCCAATTGTCAACGTTTACCGAACAAATACTCCGCATCACTATAGTGCATCGGTGGAACTAGTTCAAACTTATGTCAATTTTCAACGAGGTTGGCGAAGTTGAGGTGAGCTCTCGGAGAAATAAATGAATGTGATTGCGCAGCATGATATGAATTTGTGTAATATCTGTTTGAGCTCCTTGACATCGCCATTACCAAGCGGGAACTTGCAATAAGCGGCATAGAAGATTGGCGTGTGTATACCTAGTATTGCGAGTCGATGGAATCACGGAAAACAATAGAAAACATGTCTGGAGATTGATCCCTTCGGCAGCCGAGGTCAAGGCAAGATCGGTCTTGTTCGGCAAGGGCATCGGCATTAATTGAATGCCTGCGCAGACATATCAACAGGCTACCGTTTTCTGGCAGAGTATATATTTGCATTTTACTTTGCCCTCCGGTCCGAACGCCGGCACGCAACCCTGGACCCGGGGCAGCGTCGGTACGAGAATTCCGAGCCCCACCGCGACCTCGGAGGGGATACTTGCCAGCTAGTGGGACTGACTGAGGCTGTATCATCTCTGCCTTCCGGTCCGAAGCAGTGGTAAAATCGAGCAGGCTCCAAATAGCCGCGCCAACTCGGACACTGTCAGGACCTGATCGTAACCGGCGCGATTCAGGCACTGGTGTGATTTTTTGGCGTACTAAGGGCGTCCCGAGAGTAATCATTAAGTATCTTATATGTACTACGTGAATTTGAGCATTTACTTATCTCTCCCCGGCAGCCAACTTCCATTCTTCGCTCGACAACCCATTGATCAATGATTTGCCAGAAGCAACCTGAGACCTAGAGAGTTGGGGCCTCAGTACTTAGTAGAGGTAGTAGGGCGATGTCCGATAAGTACGTTATAATGAAAATGGATCAATATCCAGATCTACAAGCACATACGCGATGTGTGTGCGACATGCAGTCGAACAGAAGCCGTCCCTCCCTACGTCAATCGAGGGCTCTCGAGAGTTTAAGCAACGACCGAACCATGATTTGGCAGTGGCCGACATGGATGCGCCGGACGTGTATTTGTGTGAGACTGCGAGATTGTTGTATAAGAACGAGTTGGTCTAGTAGGTACTTACATACTAGGCGGCGTTTTACTGGGACTCGGTCTCGGACTGCTAACTTGGAGATCATCAGTCGGTAAAGTTCCATTGTCGACAAAATACCCAACTACAGCTGACTAGTACATTCTAAACTACTTACGACATATTCCAATAGTGCGGGCAACTCCTAGTAGGACTACAGTAGGTAAGTTACAGTTTACTGGGTATAATTACAAGGTACGGTCTGAAGATCTACAAGTACTCTGAACATCGAACCGCTTCAGCGGCGGCACCACCGTGCCGCTGCGTTCGTTCCGTGCCGGAGGCGCGTCGACTGCAAACCTGGGTCCGGCACAAATACTTTTGGACGCTTTCCTACTCCCTCCGACTCGGATGGTTTGATCCGTTTTCTCATCACACACACGGACTGCGAAGGATGGGTATCTCCGAGCCAAACGCATCATGCCATTATAAGACTTTGTCCTCACTCGTCCATCAGAGGCTGTACTTGCATTTCACCTTAATCCTGGCGCTCTGTTCTTCGGCATCTGCCGCTACGATTTGTGGGGGATACTTAGTAGTCATTCACCCTGCTCTGATCTACACCGCAGGGCCTCTATCAGCCACCCCAGCCCCTTTGATACCATTTCAATTTCAAGCTATCTGTCGGCCATCATGGCGTATATGCACACGCACCGTGTATTTTCATTTGGCTAGTGAATTCGAAGCAAGCACCGATGAATGATAGATTCTTCACCTCTGCAAATGGAAGGTAATTAATGTCGACGACCATGTAGATTCCATTCGTATGGACTCCTATATGTCCTGCCTCGCCATTATCAATGTTGCAGCGGGCAGCAGAAGAGGCGGATGAGGCTCGAAGCTCGAAGTTCAACGAAGGCGGACTTTGCGGGATGAATATCACTATGCATGCGGCATGCGACGCCATATGAGAGGTAACAAGAGATGGATAGTTAGGTAGGCCGGCATGTAGAGCGCACGCTTCGACGGTCCTGGCAATTCACTCAAGTCTGGATCGCCTCAATCAATGAGAGAGGTTCAACCGACGTGGCATGCCGTGTCTGTCGCAACAAGTAATCAAGTGAATGATTGATCGAGTGCGTCGGCGTGCGACCGTGGACCGTGGACCGTAGCCATGACTGAGCGCGCGAGTTTGAAATGGACGGGCTGTGAGTACCTGTGAGTGCGGAAGTACTACTTAGCTGGGTGCGCGGATGTTGGTCGGTATTGACTATACGTAGATCTGTCAACAAAGAAGCTTATATCTTCTCTGAGTCTGACAGACTGATAGACAGACATACCGCGCGCCTGGTAATGGACGGAGCGAGGGTGTTTGAGGTGAAAGTCCAGACATCGAGGATCTTTGGTGGATCAGAGCCGAATCGAATCGCACAGAGCATAAATATAGGCCCCAGAGGTCGGTCTGAGGTACCATTGTTGAGAACATAGACAGAACAGACTTACTAGCTTACTTGCCTCCACCATTGCCGGACAAGTAAAGGTCACAGCAGCTTTCCGAATCTCAGGTACAACGTCGTGTCAAGACTGACCAGAGTAAAGGAGCTAGGTGAAAGGTTTGACCGACATCAGCATTTTCATATCCCGCATATCCACACAAGAGCACTCACTGCGGTGTCATTGTTCTAATCTGGAGACGGCGTAGAGATATCCATTTAAATACAAAAATCAGACTACAAGGGCTGATGCCGTCGAGAGAAGACCGGGGGTATTTGAACCGAATACAAGCATCATACGTCGTCTTACGATATACTTGCTCTTGTCAGTCAAAGCGTGTAACAAATGCGTATAACGGAGCTGAGAGGCCGCGGCTTCCGACCTCCCCATCAAGGAAACGGTGCTCGAAGCGGGCGTTGATCCCTTGAAACTTGTCGGGGTCCGCTGGGCGCTGATGACGATGTTGAGAATAGAACGACACGTAGGCATGTACAGAATCAAACTCCGTCATTAATTGGTTTTGAAAGAAGAGGCAAGCACCTGTGATCACAGCGCTGCATAAGGAGCGCTCGAGCGAGGAGACGCCGTCCTCGGTAGAATAGTGGAACGGGTGCACGATCCGCATTGGGTCACTATTCAGAGTTTTGCATTGACTTTGGACAGCATGTATTGAACTGACTGTTCCTATCCACAAAAATTAGCATCAAGGGTCGACGGAAGGGTCCTCAATTGAAGAAGAGAAAGCTTAAGGTGGGACAAGGCAAGGAAAGGAATAGTTGAGAGGCTGGGTGGCGCGGGAGTTTCTGCATCAGGCATGTCTTGTACTTTCTTTACTTTCACAGGCCGGGAAGAAGGTGGATGAGAATCACAGTAAGAGGGGACAGGAGTCGACTGACTGACGTCGGTAAAGGGTATCAAAAGGTACTCAATTGTTGCGCAGTATTGTGGCACCGAAGGCGGTGAGATTAGAGAATCGGGAAAGATTTGTTCTGGAGGCTAAGAACCTCAGGGGTTTCTTTTGCAGGTAGGGCCGCACCAGCCTACGTAATCTTGGCCCAGCGAGCGCGCACGAGGAACTTGGAGGCGTAATACACGAGGCAGGGCTTGGATTGATTAGAGATCGGCCGAGTGGCAGGAGTGCGCAGAAACAGTTGAGATGCCACCAATCCAGGTACTATGTATCAGCTTTCAGGTCTGTCTTGCCAATGTCTTCCATTTTGTATAGCACTGCCAGTGAATGACGTTGATCACAACAGTGGAAGCAGAGTTTGAATGGCGGGAGGAGCCAAGGCCGTGAGCCTTATTTGGTCCCTATTTGTGACTGAAGCTCGTGCAACAACATCGACATCATTCTTTCCGAAACCGCCGTCTATCAATTGGTGTCTCTCGAGGCGCGCCTCGTTTCACATTGAGAGCACTGAGGTCTGAGTATGCCACCCACGTCAAGCTATTGATTCTGCCCGGAGCTCTGGGTTTCAGCTACCCTGGATAATGGATGTCGAGGACTCGGGAGTCGGAAACTTGGATCGCAGAGAAGCCGTCGTATACGTCAGTCTTTGTATCCTGGTCTCTGGCTTCCTGAGCTTATTCTGAGGGTCTTTATCCCACGAACGTGGCCAGGTGCTCTTGTCGGGTTTTCCACGGCCGCTGGCATTACGGAGTTTCTGCATCCGGCAATGCCCAGCACAACCCAGAGCGCGACGTTCTATACCCCCGCGACGTCTGGAATCTACGTGGCTTAAATTGCGAGGTTAATACCTATTGTGTCGTTAATCCGCAGGAACGAACAAGGCACTTCACGCCGTCATCAGCACCCCTTCTCGGATCTCGGAACAACCGACAGCTACACGCGCGCGGACCCGTCCCCGCTAGGTTTTTTCAAAATCCGTATATAAGCCAGCGGCATCTACCAGTCGCATCGGTACACTCCCTTTCGATGCCCTCTCCGACGCGTTTCCTCGCGCTTGCAGCTCTTCTTCTCTGTACGTTTCTCACCCATCCTTCTCATCCATGTCTCACTGCTAGTACCAGCTGCCTCGGCCATCGTGCCCCCAGGCAAGCAAGGCGCGTTCGACCAGCCCCCGGACAACACCGCGGCCCCACGCCAGACAACGACGTCATCGCGACACCGCCGGCAAGGTCGATCAGAAGAGCAGCGTCCCTATTGACGCCGTTCCGAGCACCGACGTTCCGCTCACCACCGTCACCGCCGTGGACGGCGATCTCGTCAATGCCACCGTCGCAAGCGTCGCCGACTCCAGCCGCCGCCGCCGCAACACCAAGCGCCAGACGATGAGGACGGCTACGTCGAGGTCTTTGCCCCCCTGCCCCAGGGTGTGCATGACGCCTCAATTGAGGGGACTGCGTACCTCACGTACACCGTTGTCAGCAACGACACCTACAACATCAAGGACTGCCTCGCCTTTTGCGACTCAGTCGACGGCTGTGGTGCGTTCTTATGTTACTCCGTATCGCTCCCACTCAACGACCCGCAGAATTCGTCAACTTGTACTACGAGTTTAACAACTTCCTCCTCGACTTTGTTTTCTCCCAGAAGTCCAACCTCAAGTGCGCAGCGTACGGCGACATCCACAACACCACCGAGAAGACCAACTTTGGTGGGCAGGCGTCGTATCCCCAGGTCCGCCCATGATGCATTCCTTGAAGTCATCGCTATACTAATCTGCCTCTGAATGTAGACGGGCAATGAGACGGTCCCCTCACGTTCATCACCCAGAGCAGCGGCTTCGCGGCCAAGGATCTTCTTGACCCTCCTACTCCCGAAGGCTATGACCTTGTCTTCGGGCGACTGGCGGAGCGAACAATGCGCCCGGGGTGAGTCGATCCCTTTCCTTTCCTTTCGGCGCTTTCTTCTCTGCCGTCCTTCCTCTCCGCGTTCCCGCCCTTCTGCCGTCGCGGCTTCTTTCTTCTCCACGCTTTT
>QVIE01000597.1:0-26325 GCA_013387415.1 Panellus pusillus | reverse complement strand
AAAAGACTTGCGGGCGGGGCGCTCAGTGCTCCGATGGCCTGAACACACTTGAGTCGCTCGAGAAAACGCACACAGCACTATGGGACTGTGTTCCAGTTTCCGAAGCCAAGGGACTCGAGGTGCTCGAGCCCTGCAAGTGCCGTAACGCTGCAAATATCGTCGCAAGGGCAAATCGCTGCGCCAGCGGGCAAAGTCCAGCTGAGGCAGGCATCAATCGGCGTGTCATGGGTCAAGAATTCGTTGTTGTAGACGAATGCGATCGACGCGGTCTCGACATTTGTCGTGGGTGTCGCCGAAATGAGTAGATTGTTCCCCCGGCACTGCTGCCACTTTGGCGATCGATTAGTATGGTTTTGGGTGGCTTGGGCAGACGCGCGGAGAATGCGTGATATAGTGCCGGTAGTTTTTCGACGCTGTCAAGGTAAATATTGAACCGTCGCAACTTTGGGCTGTCCAATGCTTCAAGAAACTGGGTGCAGTGTTTGGACTGCCAGCGAGGTCGAGATTTGCGAAGGATGGGAAGACAGATTGCTCGAATGTGCGATGATGGAGGCGGGGTGAACCCAGACAGTTTGAGCTCCGACAGCTGCTGCAGTTGACCCAATGCCAAGGCAAAGCTATCCCAGGGGATGGATGGCCAATCCATGCAATAGATTTCGAGGCAGATCAATTGAGTCGGGAGCAGCGGAGATACGAAAAGTCAGTCCACACACGGAGAGAGCGCAGCACAGGGAATGGCGCAACAGCTGGGCGAATCTCGAGCGCATAGAAATTGTAATTTTCGATCGACAAGTTGGTGAGGCGAGGAATGGGCCACAGAGCATATCCAGAAGGCGCTGGGTGTGAAATGAAATTGCGAGATGGATGCTTGCAATTCGGTCCGTCTTTGCCAGAATTTCGCACACGAGAGTCTCGACAAGATGTCGATCAATGTTAGCCTCGATGACTAACGGTGAAGATTTTGACCGCTCGAGACAGGCGCGCTCATCCATGCCCTAGATTTGAAGATGATGTGACTCCAAAGCAGGGGAGCATCAAGGACGATCCACCGCCAATAGAGGCAAACATAGCTACACGCAATCCAGGAGTAATCTGCAAATGAATATTCCAATACCCATAGGAACGTATCTGCGAGGATGTTTGAGGGCAAGCGGTTTATTGGGAGATCCGCATTTGTTCTGGATCTGCAGGTAGTTTTGGCGGAGCATCGAAGACAATGGGAGACATCGCCTCAGATATACCGCCTTTACCATGGAGCGGTAACGTGTCGTAGGGAGACACGCAGGACTTCCCAGCTTGTTCTGTAAGCTCTGGCTGCCGGCGCTTAGAAGAAACTCGACGTCTGAGTCGTCGCCACAGATCTAATGAGCGGGGTCAGGTTATCAGCCGGGAGCCCTGCAATTATGGATGCAAAGAACGCACCAGAGATTGTTCTACGCGTCATGCCCTGCGAGAGTATGGCGTAAGAGGCAAGTGGATCCATCGACATCGGTGGGAATGCGCGATTAGCAGTACACAGCAACTACACAGCAGTACACGCACACATCGGCGGCGATCGATTGATCGATGATTGATCATCAATGATTGACAAGACGCGCGTTGATGGACCAAGCACGGACAAGCCGTGACTGGAAAATACATTCATGTTGTGCTGAGATCCATGAAGGCCTTGATGAGCAAAAGCCGTTTTTTGGAATGACTGAATTCTTAACCTTTTCAAGAACTTGAAAAACTCTTCCGAGTCAATTCCGAGTTCTTGACAATGCGTGGAAGTCAGTCGAGACGGCGCCACCCGCGGCGGCCGCCTTTCCTTAGGTGCAGTCTCCTGGCTCTCGGAAATCACATTGACGATTGCGGGTCGTCCGAAGTTCGCAAAGTTGAAATCAGCACGGGATCAATCGATCACTGCCAAGCAAGCGCAAAGCATGTCGCGAATGTTTGCGCACGCCGCAAGCACGCCGTAATGATCAAGGCAACAAGCGCCCACACACGCCCATGCTACGCGCAGCGTTCCGGCGACAACTCGCACCTGCTCAGCTAACTTCCGCCGCATGTCGACATCCGCTGCCACTAAAGTAGAGCCGCTGGCGAACCAGCACTTCTCCGTCGACCCCGAAGGCAAGACTGTTGTCGACTTGAACTTCGCGTCGGAGGCGCTGGGATGCCCGCCGCGCAGGGCTACGGCTGGGCGCAGTTTGAGTTCGGCGAGGCGATCGGGGAGGGGGGCGAGAGAAGGTATACGGTGCTGAGGAAGCTCGGGTGGGGCATGCACTCGAGTACCTGGCTGGCGCGCGACGAAGTGTAAGCCGTGCTGTCCATCCGCTTCTTGAAAAGACGTTCCGAGCTCAGTGTACACATAGCGACAAAAGGTTTGTTGCGGTAAAGGCCCTGACGGGCCACATGACCGCGATGAACGAGAAGGGTGTATCCTGGGAAGCTGAGGCCCTTAGGCTCATGTCTGCCGGGCCTCCGTCACCGCACTGCGTACGACTCTTGGACGAGTTTATCGTTCCTGGTCGCGGGTCATCTGGCTCGCACCTCTGCTTCGTGCTGCCCGTCTACGGCGGCGACGTGAAATCGCTCCTTCAGGCCCGCGGGACCCCGTTCGACCTCCCAACGGCCAAGCGCATCATCCTGCACCTCCTGCGCGCCTCGCGCACGCGCATGCGCGCGGCGTCGTGCACACCGATCTTAAACACGACAACATCTTTTTTGCCACGGAGATGGACGCCGCGGACATCGAGCGCTGGATGGAGGAGGATCCGTCGCGGCGCCATCCGCCGGAGATGTCGCAGGATGGGGTGGTGCAAGCTGCTGTGTCGCAGCCGTTGCCCATGATCTCCGACGAGCTCGCTTCGCGCGCCACGTACGTCTTGTCGGACTTCGGCTGCGGTGAGCTTTTGCGTTCCTTAGCCTGCTTGAAGGAGCACCCATGATTATCGATTATCTCACGCAGCCTTACCTTCCCGGCTTCATGACGATCGACAAATAACGGTGGCGCCCTTGCGAGCCCCAGAGTCGTTTCTCGGCGGACAATGGGACACGCCAGCGGACATCTGGGCGTTCGGATGTCTGGTTCGCCTCACTCACAACACTGCGATGCCCTCAATGATGATGCTGACGCTCGCTGCTACACAGTCTTCGAACTAGCCGTGTCTCGTTCGCTCTTCAAGTACCAGATCAACGAAAAGTTCAATCTGACAGAGGTCGAAAACATGCTGTATCAGATGCTCTTGTTCACCGGTGAAAACACCTTCCGCGCAGCGCAGCTCAGTGCCTGGCCGTTGGCGGGCGAGTATTTCAACGCAACGTGTACGTACGCTCTTGGCTTCAATGCACCATTCCCGGGATGTTTTTTTGGTTGATTGACGTCCATGTACGTGTAGGTCAGCTGAAAAAAGCGCCCACTGTGTTCCACTGGCCTATGGAGCACCTGATCCCCACCGGACACGGCAAGGCGATACCGCCCGCTGACATCGAAGCAATTGCAAAGCTCATATACCGATGTTTGTACCTCAATCCGGACGAAAGGGCCACCGCCGAGGAGTTGTTGCGGGACCCTTGGTTCGAAGGTGCTGATGACTGAGGTGGGCGCACATATTATGTAGTCGGTTGAAGGTTAGGATAGGCCTACCCTGACCTGGTCGTACGCCGGTGCATTTCACCGCCCCGCCTCGTGCGGTCCATCCACACTCACCCCTGCCAAACTCACCCCCGCTCTGCCGATAACATTTACGACTAGAACGCGTAGATACAAAACAATAAAGAGAGATAATATAATACACATAAAGCATACAGTCACTATGAATATGCTGCACATGTATATGAATCGGAGATGCAGCTGCAAGACAAAAAACGCGTATCGAATCGGTATCGGTATCGGGCGGAGCCTGGGGTCGTTCGTCTAAGTGTGTCTGTATCCGCGTCCGTGTCCGTGTCTGCGCTGCCTGCGTCCGCAAAGCAGACCGAATGAACGCCGCTACGAGTTGCTCTCCGCGCTCTCCGCGGCCCCCTTCCCCTTCCCGCGGCCCGCCTCCGCGCCATCCTTGCCCTTGTCCTCGTCGTCCTCCGAACAAGCGGCGGAGACATCTCGAGGTACGGCAGGGGCGTCTCGTCGTCGCCGGTCGGCGGCGCCAGTTGAGGAGAGCCATACGAGCGGTAGAATCCCACCAGATACTGTTAGGTTTGAAAGTTTCAGGGGATCCTACATAGAACTCGAGTCGAACCCGACGAATTCAGTCGAGCCGCCGGCGAGAATAGGACGTAAGCATGCACTGTACCGACTAAACAAACATGTACACCCACCGACCCGGATTCTGTTACGGGCTCTCCGGGCACTGCGGCAGAAGTTCAAAGTTGGAACGCAGCAGGGAACGCAAAAGCGCGGAAACCGACGAAGGGCGCTGGGGCCCGCCGTGAGTGCGTCGGGCTGCGGAAGTTGAAATCGACATGCCGAGGCGGGTGGGGGGACGACACAGTCATCGATGGAATGGAAGCAATCGGGAGGGAGGGATCATGGCGCTGGGATACGTACTGTAGTGACTCCGAATAAGATGGTATATGCATCCACCGAGCTGGAGGGAAGTAAGAAAGGGATGGATACGCGTACGAATGGTTAAAACGCCGCCCTGGGCGAGAGAAAAGCAAGTGTGAGGGTAAAGACCCTCATATTATGGCGCGAATGGAAGACGCGGAGCATATATGGATATGTAGGCAGCCGTGGCAGATTGACAGAGAACCTGGTCTTGCGTTGTCGCGTTCATGCTAAGTAGGGAGTCGTCTATTTTTTTTTCTCGCCGATTCAGTCTAGAGAGCGCCGGACCCGGGACCCGGCGGGTGAACCCACTCCGATTCAAGCTTTCTTGAACCGTTGACCAACCCTGAGTCATTAGTCATTCTTATTATAAACACTCTCAGCAAGCCGCTAAGAGAAAAAATCAGCCTCGTCTCGGTGCTTGAGCTGCTACGTACAGACAGACGTGAGCTCGAGCCACTCAACACTCACGATGACTCGCGCTAGCTGAGCTGAGGTCCAGGTCCTGCAAGCAGCAAAGTCAGTGTAGAAAGATATAGCCCAACAAGAAAGCCGGAGTAGATACGACCGATGTTATAGAGCTGCTGCGTGCATGATCGGTGCATCGCGGCGGGACGCAAGAAAGTTTGCGCATGATCATTCCGAATACAAGTTGTACATGTCCGGCGGCCTGCCGGTGGAGGATTGATTGCCGACAAGCACTGCCTTCCTTCCTTCCTTCCTCTTCCTCCACACTGCACAGTCGCGACGATAAGTGGCGAAAGGACTTATCTCGCGCAGCGTTGCCTTCGCGGCTGCATGACGACCGACAGATGACGGTCGCGCCTCTGCGAGCACCGGAGTCGTTTCAAACTTCTTGGGGGAAAATGGGACATGCCCGCGGAGATCTGGGCGTTCGGATGTCTGGTCGGTTCGCCGCTTCACTCACAATGCCGCCTGGCCCTGACGATGCTGACGCTGACGATCGCTGATACATACACAGGTCTTCGAGCTCGCCGTGTACTTGAAGAGCGAACGCGACACGATCAAGGGCAAGTTCAACCTGAGGCCTGGCGGAGGTCGAGAACATGCTGTATCAGATGCTCCTGTACACCGGCGAGAACACGTTCCGCGCGGAACAGCTCAGTGCCTGGGCGTTGGCGGGCTAGTACTTCAACGCAACGTGTACGTCCGCTCTTGGCTTCAATGCACCATTCCCCTGATGTTTTTTGGTTGATTATTATTATTGACGTCCATGTACGTGCAGGCCCGGAGCTGAAAAAGGAGCCCGCTGTGTTCCACTGGCCTATGGTCCTGGAGCACCTGATCCCCACGGGACACGGGAAGCGCTGACGTCGATGCGATCGCAAAGCTCGTATATAGGTGTTTGTACCTCAACCCGGATGAGCGGGCTACCGCCGAAGAGTTGTTGCGGGACCCGTGGTTCGAAGGTGCTGATGATTGAGGTGGGCGCACATATTGTGTAGTCGGTTGAAGGTTGGGTTAGGCCTACCCCAACGTCGACGCGCTCCGCCGCCCGATGCGGTCCATCCGTACTCACCCCGCTCACTGGAATACGTAGATACAGAATTTAGCCAAGAAAGAGAGATAATATAATACACATAAAGCATACAGTCACTATGGATATGCCGCACATGTATGTGAATCGGAGATGCAGCTGCAAGATGATAAAAAATGCGTATCGAGATCGGGATCGGTATCGGAGGGTCGTTCGTCTAAGTGTGTCTGTCTGTGTCCGTGTCTGCGTCTGTCCGTCTGTCTGCGTCCGCAAAGCAGACCGAATGAACGCCGCTACGAGTCGCTCTCCGCGCTCCCCGCGGCCCCCTTCCCTTCCCGCCGCCCGCCTCCGCGCCGTCCTTGCCCCCGTCCTCGTCCTCGTCGTCCTCCGACGAGGAGGCGGACACGACCCCCACGGCGACGGTGCCCATCTCGAGGTACGGCAGGGGCGTCTCGTCGTCGGGGCGCCGGTTGAGGAGAGCCAGACGGGCGGGGCGGGTCGTCTGCGTCTGCGTCTGCGTCCCCGTGTGAGTGGGCGGGTGGTGAGGCGGCGGTGGAGGAGGGCGGGGGACGGGCATGGCGATGAGCACGGCGACGCGCACGCGGGCTGCTCGATGGGGACCATCTCCGTCGGGCCGCCGAGGCTGAGGCTGGAGGGCGAGTGGGGGAGACGAGCACGTTGGGGCGGCTTGAGAGGGCGGGCGTCGACGGGGGCGCAGAGGCTAGGGCGGCGAGGGGCGCGGTGGCGGGGGGGATGTACGACGCTGCGAAGGGCTGTATCATGTGTGCGTCAGCGTCATCACATGATGACGAGGAGAGGACAGACCATGACGGCGTCCCACTCCTCCGGCATCGCACGGGGCGGGGGCGCGATGTGTGCGTCCCACATGCGCGGCTTCATCTTCGGGTCGACCTTGACGCGCGGCGCGGGCGGGATCCACGTGCCGTTGGCGATGGCCTCCTCGACCATCCGCCGGTGCCGCCGCCGAAGCAGGAGGGAGCGCACGACGATCGCGCCCGAGACGCCCAGCAGCAGGATCAGCGTTGCGAGGAAGGTGTATACTGTGGAAGGGGTGAGCGAGTGGGCAAGCGTGTGAAGATGTTAGGATGCACGCACGGTAGAGCTGCGCAGAGGAGCCGCCGAGCGCACTTCCGCCTCCCCTCCACCCCTCCGCCCCCTCCACCGCCAGGAAACGAGCCGTTCCCGGACGGGGTCGAGCTTGGAGACGGAGCTGAGAAAGACGTAAAGCCGAATGCGTTTGACGACGACGGAGGAGCGCTGCTTGAGAACGAGGAGCTAGAAGCGGCGGAGCTAGACGTTGCGGATTTGGTCGACGACGAGGAGCCGCGAGAGTGGTGGACATGGTGGGTCACAGAAAAGTCGGACGTCGGGTGGGTACAGCAATGCCAATTCTGTCCGTCTGATGATCGTTTCGTTGTCGTGATGGTCAAAGATAGACCCAAACGTCGGCGTCGCCCGCGTCGGCGTCGAGGACTAGGGCAGATCCTCGTGCGTGCGCAGCACCTGCTACTGATCAGGAAGACAAAGGATGAATAATACTTGCAATTGGTGTCATCCGTCTGCCCCGTCCACGTGCCACCCCACGTGCTGTTTCTCTCACGCATCTCGCCGAACGGCGGAACAGACAAAAGAGAGCAGTCTCAGATGAGAGGAAGTAGGGATTCGAGCTACGGGATCCGGTCCAATGAGTGCTATGCAGGACGGGAAGCTATACTTTTCAAGATAAAAGTCACAATTTCGGGTAAGTACAACAAAGATCCTAGGAACCCCTCAGGCTCCCTCTTTTCTATTTTCAAAGCTGTGGAATCTGGATTCAGTAGACGATCGAGCGTACCAGGCTCGCGGTAAACGGGGTGAGCAAAGCTCAAAGTGGCGGAGCCAGGCCTGTGCGCGTCCAAGGATGCACCTGGATATCTCGGATGGTGAAGGAAACTTTCAACTGCCGATGGGGCCGCGCCCGCGCGGGCTCGAGTATGACTCAACCATTGTGTCATGAGAAGCCGAAGAAGAGTTTGGGCGTATGTTGGTATTTATATTCATTATTCGCGTCAGGCCGGAACGACGTCGTCCAACGCGAGGGCTGTACTACTACTTAATCCTCAATCAATTCCCGAGATTGTGGATTAGCTAGGAGTAGATAGCGTCGCTCACCGGCACCTCTGATCAGGGAGAAGGGACCAAGGAACTACTTATAACCACTGGTCGCACGACTTGTCCGTTCGCGATCACGGTGGATGTCAAGCTTGAAGCACTGAAGAAAGGCGAAAGAGCGTCTTCACGTACGTCCGAGTCCCGAATCTGAACAGAGCTTAGAAGACTGGCAAAGAGGTGTAGACCGGCGAGCATGCATGCGTACCGACTAGACAAACACCCACCGACCCGGATTCTGTGGTGTTCTGGGCACTGCGCCAGACGGAAGTTGAAGCGCAGCAGGGAACGCAAAAGCGCGGAAATCGACGAAGGAGGACCGCGGCACTGGGGCACGTAAGTGCGTCGGGGGGGGGGGGCGGAAAGTGACATCGACGACATGTCGAGGCGGGTTTGGAACTTGCGAGTCGGGAGGGGATCATGGCGCTGGGATACGCAGCGACTCGGAATAAGATGGTATTTGCATCCATCCAGCCTCGCAAATTGACAGAAACCTTAGTAGTCTTGAGTTTTCGCGTTCAGGCGGGGGAGTCGTCGGCGTCTACTTTTTTCGAGTAAGTATCTCCTCCATCAGAACAATTGAAAGCCGAGGAGTACGTTTGAAATTTCCGTAGCTGGCGTTATATTGATCATTCGCGTCAGGGCGAAACGGCACCGTCGAACGCGAGGCTGTACTAATCCTCAGTCGATTCCCCGAGATTGTGGATACAAGGAGGCGGCGGCGCTCACCTCTGATCATGAACGGAGGATGGACCAGAGAACGATACAGGACCAGCATTGGTCGCACGAGTTCGCCGTGTGTAGTGCCAAGCAGGGGAGAAAGGCGAAAAGGTCCAAGTCACGAATTTCGAACAAAGCTTATAATCCCACCAGATAGTGTGAGGTTTCAGGGATTTCAAAGTGAATTGAATCCGACGAATTCGGTTGACTGGCAAAGACGCACTACAGCCTACAGGCGGGCGAGGATATGTAAGACGTAAGCATGCCACATGCATACCGACTACCCACCAATTCGGGTTCTGCGCTATCGTAAACCGGATGTTCTGCACTCCCACTCTCCGGGCACCGCGACAGAAGTCGGAACGCAGCTTGGAACGCAAAATCGCGGAAACCGACGAAGCAGGACCCTGGCGCTGGGGGCTGTGAGTGCGTCGGGACTCGGGGTGCGGAAGTTGAAGTCGACATGCTGAGGCGGGTTGGGAGACGACATCGATGGAAGCAAACCGGGAGGGGATCATGGCGCTGGGGTACGTGGTGGCTCGGAATAAGATGGTATTTGCATTCATCGAGCTAGAGGGAAGTAAGAAAGGGATGGATTCGAAAGGTTAAAACGCCGCCCTGGGCGAGAGGAAAGCAAGTCTGAGGGTAAAGACCCTCAGATGGCGCGAATGGAAGACTCGGAGCACATAGAGTATAGGTAGCCGTCGCAGATTGACAGAGAACTCGGTCTTGAGTTTTCGCGTTCATGCTTGGGAGTCGTCTGTTTTTTTCTCGTTGAGCGCGGATCCGGGTGAACCCACTCCGAATGCTTTCAACCAACCCTGAGTCATTCCTAAACACTTTCAGCAAGCCACTAAGCGAAAAATCAGCCTCGTCCCGTTGCTTGAGCCACGTACAGACAGACGTGAGCTCGAGCAACTCACGATGACTCGCGAGCATCGAGGGTTCTAGGTCCTGCAAAGGGAGCTTGGCCGCGTCGGCGTAGAAGATATAGATCCACAAGACAGTCGGAGTAGATACGACCGATGTCGCGCTTGCGCTCGCGCTGCGTACGGAACAAGTACAAGAGCCGGATCCGATCACTCCAAACCAAACACGACCATCGCCCGCGGTTCAGTCGGACACTGCGCGGTTCAGGCGCCACCTGTTGCATCTTTTACTTCACTATATATACCTGCATGTACTTTCTTACAAAAGAATTCGATCCCCCTCTGTTCCCCTCTTAGTTTTCGTATGCCGCCGCCGTCTCGCTGAGCCCTCGTCGTCGCTCATGTCCGCCGTCTCCGTCACCGCCCTCGTCATATCTCTTTTATTCGTTTTCGTCCCCGTCGCCGCAATCCGCCTCGCCAACGCTTCGTATCCCACCATCGTCGCCGTCCACAGCGCCTCGAGTGCCGAGCAGGTCTTGACCAACTCGCACACACAGATCCCGCCCGCCTCCTTGACAGCATTTTCATTTATTTCGATTCTGCTCGCGCTCGGACGGTGGGTAGGTTCGTCACCGATGTTTTAGAGCTGCGTGCATGATCGGTGCATCGCGGCGGGACGCAAGGAAGTTTGTGCATCATTCCGAATATCGTCCGGCGGTTTGGAGTATTTGATTGCCGACGAGCACTTTTCTTCCCCTTCCTCCACAGTCGCGACGATAATTGGCGTTCGATCCGTCCTCTCATGCTCTTCTGTCCTTTTGGGACCGCCCTCCACTGGGATAACTTCTGCACAGTGTCATTGCCAGAATCGTCACAGTAGCGGGAAACGACGACGGCGACGTCGACAGCGGTTCGTAGGCTCCTGCCTCCGTGGTTCAAAGCCCTGGCACATACATTTGACGCCGATCACTACAACCCCATTCTCGACGGTTGGACGAAAAGCCGGGCGTTCGCGTTGGAGAAAGGTGCAAGGATCGCGAGTCGCCCCAAGCTTCGGCTCTTCTGCAACTGCACGTAATGACCACGCTGGCCGCACAAGTATTGCTCCTCCGCGAACGCACCCTTCCAATTGATTCTCGGCTAATGAACAGCCCGACCTCATTCTGTCGCAAGAAGGGCTGCGAGGACTTCCGACTCTAACCTTCGTGCCGCACAGCTTCGCGCCTGTTTCACATTCAAACATCCCAGCGGCGGAACTTCGGTGAAGGCTAGCTTTTTCTCTGTCACTGCAACGCAAAACTGACACTCAGCCTACCGTACGGTTTGCAGTTGAGCATCCCGCCCCGAGCTTTTTTGGCCAGTTCTTCGCAGGTTAACGTTTCCGCTTCCGCAGGAGTGAACAATGCGCGTCATGCCGGTGCCTGGACATTGTGGTGCGTAATCACGAAGCTCTGGGTTTTGGACGGGTGCTTATTAGCGCCCAGCCGCCGAGATTAGCAAGTCGGACACTGTCGGACACCGACCGGCGTACAAAAGATGCTGCATGGCAGTCGCCATCTGAATAGGCTGATGATACTGTATCCGGCGCATCCCCACTATATATTTCATTGATTAGCCTTCATTCGGAGCTAATCGGTAAGGAGACAATGAGCTTTCGGCGAAGTACTACTTGAAGTAGTGGGTTGTTGAACCGGTCCCGTGCACGAAGGATGCGTAACTTGCTCCAACGGGCTCACAATCTCAGCGAGACGATAAATGCTGCCGCGCAAGACCACCGTTTCTGAACACGAGTGACGAAGATGCCTGACAATAATCTAGCCAACGAGTCTGATCCTTAGATCCATTCGTGTCATATCTGAAACAGCGCTAACTTACGCGTGGAGACTATATATTGATGTCCACCTACTAGCGAATACTTGTCCTTTCCCCTCATGTCAACCAACCGATTCAAGAGCTTCAGAGACTGTACGTGGTCTTATTCCTAATCTTCAGCAAAATCAAATACCGAGGCAGCTGCACATCTCAAGTTCGGAGACTTCTTCGGGAAATGGTATCCGAAGTCCGAGAATCTGGACCTTCAAGCGGCAATCCTCGTGGAGGAAAGAGCGGCCAAACTCACCTCGGAAAATGACCCTCGTCGTGTCCAGATCATGCTGAGCCTTGTGGAGAAACTTTGGACCAGATATCATAGGCTTGGAAACTGGGCAGATCTCCAAACGGCTATACAAAATTGCCAAAAACTACTGGAGGAAACCCCGGCTAGCCATCCCGAAAGGCCTCGGATCCTACTCAAATCTGCTGCTTGTTTCAGGGATCGTTACAACAGGCTTGGAGACCCCAGAGACATCAAGACTGCCATGGAAAATGGCCAAACAGCACTGGATTCAGCCGAGGAAGATAAAGACAGAGTCCATGCTACCCTCTGCCTTGCAAGATGCTTCAAAGCACGATACCAAAGACTGGAAGACTCTGGGGATATTGATACAGCTATGCAAAAATACCAAGCAGTGCTAGCCCGGGCTTCACATCCACTGGCAATCTGCAGGTTGAGAGACCACAAGTTCTGTTTGAGCTGGCAACGTGTTTTGCAGACCGCTTCGAGAGATCAATGGAGTTGTCAGATCTTCAAGAAGCAATGATAAAGGCTGCTGCTGCATTACGTCTGACTCCCGCGGAGGCTACTACGAACAGAGTACAAATTTTGCGAGGCCTTGCCTGGGCCTATCAAAAACGGTCCGAGAGGTTGGGGACACTGGATGATCTCAATACTGCAATCCAACATTACCAGGAGATATTGAACCAAATTCCGAGTGACCATACTGAGCGTGGCCGCTTGTTGTTTGATCTGGCAACATCTTTTGGTGATCGGTTCAGAATCTTGGGAGAACCAAAAGATCTTTATGCTGCTGTGAATATTGCGGAAAAAGCGCTATCTGTGTTTCCTACGGGACACCCTTATCAAGTGAATGTTAGGCGTGGCGTGGCATGGTGCTATCAGGAATCATTTAGGAGGACAGGGAACTTGGAACACCTCCGGCATGCCATCGATATATACAAGGAAATTCTGGAACAAATCCCAATCAATAACAATGTCCAGAGGGCAATGGTACGATGGAACTTGGCGTCATCTCTAGCAGACCGGTACCGGAGGCTTACAGACTTGATGGATCTTGAGGCTGTTGCGGTGCATTGTCAGGCAGCACTGCGTCTCATGCCCTCGGAAGATCCACGCAGTATGCAGATTTTGCATCGGCTCGCATGGTATTCCCACACTCGTTACCAGCGGCTGGGAGATATGGAAGATTTGGAGAAATCAATCCAAAGATATGCCGAGGTCCTCGATCGAACACTTCCGGACCATCATCAAAGAGCAGACGCACTTTTCAGCTTGGCATCAGCATTCAGAGATCGATATGAAAGATCTGGAGATCTGGAGAATTTGAACACTGCCATGGAAAAGTCCCAGATGGCATTGGAGCTTATCCCATCAGACCGGCGTATGGACCGAATCCGGATGCTGAATGGCTCTGCATCATACCATCATACAAAATATGAGAAATTGGGTAATCTACAGGATCTTGAAACGGCCATACAGCAATATCAACAGTCACTCGATTTGTCTCCCAAAGACACTGAAGCATACGGACTTGAAGGTCTTGCTATTTGCCTTCGTGACCGGTATAGAAGGGTAGGAAATCCGAGAGACCTGGCAGATGCAATGCAGAATTTTCGAGAGGCAATAAAACTCCTCCCAGAGAACCATCCTTACATGGCGCCGGGTCAACAGGGACTGGCATCATGCCTCTGTGAAGAATATAAGAGGCTTGGTAAATCCAAGGACCTCAAGTCTGCTCGGGACCTGTACACCTCTTCATTCCGGGCCTCTACTCTCACAAATCCACAGAAGTCTTGGTTTGCTGTATTGGAATGGGCAGTTTTGCAGATGAACATAAGCCTGAATATAGTCCTTCGGCGTATTTGGCGCCTTCCAGTTGCTTCCCAACATTCTCTGGATCGGGAACACAATTTCTGCACGCCATGATATTATTCAACGTCTGAATATCGGAGCTGTCACTGCAAATGCAGCAAAGACTTTGTACAGCTATCAAAAGCAGGTACTGCAGTGGAAATAATTGAGCAAGGAATGGCCACTGTATTTCAACAAATGCTTCAACTGCGACCTGATGTTGATAGCCTCTCCGGCCACCTAGCAGAGGATTTCCAGAGACTCTCCATGCAGCTCTTGAACGAGAATTCAGATGATCTGCAAAGGATCGCAATCCAAAGAAACGCCTTGCTAGATGAAATACGTGCCAAGCGGGGGCATAAATATTTTCTACTGCCAAAGCCCTATGATGCTCTGCGTCAGGCTGCACACGACGGGCCAGTCATTATCCTCAATTCTCACAGAACAACCTGTGATGCAATCATGATTTCAATACCACTTCACGGCAGCCAGTTTCGGTTGCGTTTCCGGGCGTCTCTGCGGACCTCCTCAAAGCGAAGCAGAATTCTCTCAGAGATTTAGTTGGCCGCTGCAATGTTAGAGACCGGGGTCAATCTGGCCTCGCAACTCGCCTCAAGGTGGCCGAGAGGGAACTTTGTTCAGGACGGTTGATGAGCAATTCGCGGATTTATTGCAGTGGCTTTGGCGGCATATTGTTGATCCTGTGTACAAGGTTCTAGCATCCGTAAGTGGAGACTCGATCTTTTTCTTCAACTTCCGTGGATATTCAACCATTTTGTAGCACGGCGTTCACAAAGGTCGACTTTGGTGGCTCCCTACCGGCGCGTTTTAGCGGACTGCCTCTTCATGCCAGCTCGACGACAGATGATCAGTTCATTCACTCTTACACAATGACTCTGGGCTCTCTTATCGATGCTCGAGCGAAAAAATCATCAAACACCAAACCTACAGTCGGAGTAGTCGGCGTATCTTATACTGGGTCTGATCGGCAGAACTATCTCAACGGAGTTGCACAGGAAGTCGAAAAAATCAACACCATTTTCCGTGGCCGTCCTCTGGAGTCTCTTCGAAAGGAACAAGCAACGCCAGATGCTGTCAAAGAGCGGCTCAAACACTGTTTCTTGGGTCCATCTAGCTTGCCATGGTGTTCAGGATTCAGCTGAACCGACAAAGAGCCGCCTCCTTCTGTATGAAGGTAATTTAGAGCTCGAAACAATTCTCCGAATGCCGCTCTCGCACGCGGAATTCGTATTCCTCTCCGCGTGCCAGACGGCTATGGGAGACGCCGAGCTCGTCAACGAATCCTTCCATCTCGGAGGCGGTTTCATCGCGCAGGATTTCAGAGCGTTGTCGGCACTCTATGGTCCATGAACGATCAGGACGGACCGTTGGTTGCGAGCTGTTTTACTCTCATCTGTTCAAACAGGGACGACAGCCTCGTGTTCGTGATACGGCGGAGGCTCTGCACATCGCAGTGAAGGAGTTGAGGGCTAGGAATGTTCCGTACGAGCGATGGATCCCGTTTATTCACATGGGAGTGTAGATGAGCAACGCTTCGTTCTTTTTAGTTTGTAACCAGTGTCCGCGTCTTCCCACAATATACTGTTCTTTCGAAGAGGCAGACCGTAAGTAAGCTTTCAGAAAAGGGCGTGCATCTATCTGTAGAAATTTTCGATACGCACGCCGGCGTCAGGGAAGCTTACAATAACAAACCATCAGGCGGCATTCGCTCGCCTGAAAGATACCATAGATCATACACTGGTTGACGTTATACTGTACAGATAAGTTACAGCGAGTGGGAAGGGTGGTAGGGGGCGTGTAGGGGGGAAGACCGGCGGATCGGGTCTACTCCAAAAATTTCGGAAGTGTCCGAGTCCGGCTGACATCGAAGTCTTTTCGGTGTAATGAACGTGCATATAGTTGTGTATGCTGCGTATCAGACGGCGGAGACGGGTACGCGGAGCCTTTACGAAGGGCGCAGAGCGGCGGTAGACAAGGGCCTGGACGTGGACGGATACTTGTCGCGACACATCTGTAGGTAACAAAATAAGTCAGCGCGCACTGCTCTGCAACGCAAGTTGAGTGGACATATAGAAAGGTGGAGGCGTGATGGATGGGCGGGACAGGGTGGGTGTGTGCGATAAGGATTGATGAACCAGGCACGAACGAAGCTGATATAGTACGCGGGACTATTAGCGGACGGGGAGCGCAGATAGTGTGAGCGGGCATAAGACGCCAGGCGTCAAGTTGAGCAAGCGGTGCTCGAGGCGAGCAAATTGACGATAGATGGGGATGTGCGCAGACAGAGTGAACAAAAGAGATGCAACATACGTGGCGCACCATGATGATCTTTGCCATCGATACCGGGGGGCAGGAATTGTACAGTTGGGAACTGCGAAGATAACACTCTCAATGAACCGCTGTGTGGTGGGTACGAGAGGTGACAAACGTACGCGGAGGGTGGTTGCCCAGGTGGGGTATCAAGGCCTGGATCGATCGAGGGTCTGCCGTTTCCCAGGAGACATGCAGGAACGGGTCCGTGGACAGGTCCTTCCCGCGCTGCGGTCTCTCCGGCGCCAGGACCGGATGCCGATGCTCGTTGACAAAAGGCCCGACCGTCTTCGAACGACACAGAGAGAGCAATAAGGCAGCGAGCGCGAGGCCGGCGAGGAGTACTAGCGGGAAGTGCAGCGCCGTGAGGCTGACGTGTCCCCACTTCCGGAGTAATCGCGCGCCGCAGCAGATTGTGCGGTAGGCTCGGGCACGATGACCATAGCGGGCGGGGGGCAGAAGGTCAGTGTCTCAGTCCCGCGGGACGCCGCAAACGCGTCAAGTACCCCCAGAGGAGCAGGGGCAGGGGTACTCACCGATCGCGTGCAATATATACGTGTCTTTGTTTCCCCCGCATAAAAAGCGGTCGACTCCGTCTTGATAGGCTGGCCGGCGTGATGTCGGGTATAACACTCACTTGAAATGAGAAGTGCGGATTGAAGACGTTCATGACAGACGACAAAGATATAGCAAGACGTACGCCCCGACAAACGCCTTAACGCATCTAATTGCGATTCGGATTGATAGCGAGCCACGATTACTGCTGAAGGCTACATTGAAGCAGAGTAGAGTCAAGTGACGCGCTGAAATACGCTCGGTAAAAGAGTGAATCCGAGGGGTTTGAGGAATAGAGTTGTGGTAGGGGCCAACAAAGGCGATCACGGATTGATTCGGCGGAAGTCGGAATCAGCATCAGAATCTGCACAGACTGCGCAGGCACTTTGCTTCGTACAGCCTACCAGTAGCGTATTATCCCTCCATTTCCACCCACGCTATCATATCGGTGTGCGCCCGCCTTTTGGTCTCAAAATACGACGTCGTCCGCTGGCACGCCATCTCTCCCCATAACGCCGTGAACACGTAGCTCTGCATGTCCCAGGCTAGTGAGCCCGCCCTGATAACAACCGGGCGAAGACTGGAGAGTGAACGGTGATACGCCTACGGCGCGTCTACGAGCGGAGCTAGAATAAAACAAAAGTGCCCGTAGCGTAGGCCGTAAGAAGTGATGTGTGTCGGGTTCGTTCCGGCGAAAGCTGTAAGCTCGCTCGAGGTATAGAGGTGGGGAATGTGGTGAGGAAAAGCAGAAACTCAGCAGCAACGACGAAGGCTGCTTCGGGGCGATGTCGGGACGCGACGAGACGGCGAGGGCGATTGGTCGGTGGTGGTGGCGGAGTGCGAGACAAGAAAACGAAAAGTTTCGTCGTACTCGCGAACGAGCGGACGGGAGACGAGCGGGGAGGTAATTCCTTACAATTCATGTATAACTACGTACATTTTATATCTCCTACTAAAAGTCCGGTCCAAGGCTTGAATGCCAGCTCGTCGGGGTCCATATAATGCGAAAACCATCAATGTACGAGGCTTGCACTCGTATCGATGAAATAAAAAGCCCGAATGGCCGGTGTCGAGTCAGCTGTGGTCGAACGGGTCCAGAAAGATGGCCGGGACGAGGTGGTCGGAGTGCGATAGGGAATGGGTAGAATGGCCGGTGGTTGTCGACTGCGAGGGCGGTGGACCTGAGTCTCGAGCGGGTTGTGCGTGGTGGAGGGAAGGAAGAAGTCTGACATCTGTCAACGGACGTGTCAAACTAGTGATCCGTCGAGTTTCCGTAAGCAGCGCCGCTGGCTGCTCATCAACGGGTGGACGATGACAACCGAACACTGTCTCTCGATTTCGATTGACTCTTCGCCTTCGTGGACCCCACATTTTAAGTACGCCTCACGGACCTTCGCCGCCCTCGCGACGTTGCTGCACCCACAGGCTCGCCTCGCAAAAGATGATGATTAAAGATCAAGCGATCGGAGTGACGACGGTCACTTGCTTCTCCGTCGGCTCCGTGTCGTAGGACGAGGGGAAATGATCGTGAAACATGCCTAACCTCTGCATCCTTGCGTCCTGGCATCTTCGCATGCTCCCTCGAGCTCTCATCCAGCCCCCGTCCCGATAGCAGAGGCAAGATACAGCACCGAGCGGTCGGAAAAGATCCGGAGAGAACGAAAAGACGCAAGAGCGCCCATTGCTCTCGATGAGCCCTTTGCTGGTCCCAGGCCCCAAATATCAGCCAAACGACACGGGCTGGCAGGCGCGTCAGCAGGGTAAGCTGAACCTCCGCGCGCATCTGATGCACCCTCGCCGGTTCTCCCGGCTGCCCGCCGTCTTCGAATGTCGTCAGACTGAGCGCATTCTGTAGTCAATCCCTCATTTAAACGCCGAGGGGTGACAGCAGCGCACGAAAGCCAAGCATATAATTTAGAATAAGGTGCTCCATTCATGCCTAAAAGAATGTCTACTTACATCTAAATCCTGGGTTCCGTTGCAGTTTTGACAGGGAACGTGAAGGGGAATAGTCGGCTAGGGCGGAGCGCCGGCATGGATAGGGAGAATGAGGTCTAGGGAACCTTAAAAGTTAACACACTTTTGGGACGTTGTGTCGGCAGTTTCTGTTCCGGGCGCCTCTTCCTCTGGACACTGCATCCGAAGTGCACCGCACTTGACACGTCGCCGCCGACCTCTCACTTGTCATCTCTTTAGTGCTCAAGACCATTGTCCCTTCCACACTCTGGGTGGCGTACACGATGGTTCGCATTGGTTTCGCCATCATCATGGACTCGGAGCATCTCTGGATCGTGGCGCTCCTCGTCCATTTCTTGACCGTCGCTGCGGCTATAATAATTCTTCTCACAAAGATATGGGTCGACGGACTAGCAGGTGTTCGCACACAGAAAGAGCTGCTATCCAGTATCACTTCAAATAACACCCCCATCTCCGGATTCTACGGCCCAGGCTCCTGGTGGGCGTGGCTTATTACTCTGGGGATGATCTATGGGCATACATGCATGGCGCTACTGAGGACGGGAAAGCTGCCTTCTGAGTGGGACTACGATTCCATCGGCGCGTCTCTCTATACCGTGGTCGCCGCAGTCGATCTCATGCATAAATCAATCCAAATCGGCGCGCTTGGAGATGATGCCATCCAATCTGTCTCATACCCGCTCTCGTCTGCGCAGAGCGCGCAGTATCAATGGGAACTGGGCCGTTGGTTTTCAAGCTCATAGTCGCCTTTTGCGCTCCCGGGCCTCGGAAAGTCCGCAGCTTGGTGGCCATCGCCATAATCGCCCTCAGTTTTGTCCTTGTCGCTTCGGTCTTCGATCTCTACGTACACACCGTCATCTCGCGCACCGCCCCGTTTTCTGGTGCAGCCCCCACTGCAGGACTGGCCTGGTGGTTCGAATAGCAGATATCGCGATGGCGTTCGTAGACCTGTACCTCGTAGCCCGGTGGTGGATCCTGGGGTGCGTGTCAACGGCACTCGTCACCATCCTCGCTGCCACTGTAGTCTTCCATCGTCGAAACGCTAAACAAGCTCTCCGTTTCACGGTATTGGCTGGGATCATCTGCGCGGCGATCCTACTCGCAACACCAATCTGCTTGATAGTCCTCCTTTGCATAGCGTACGGGTGGTTCTCCATCCTCACTTTGATCGTTGTGTGCTGGGGGCCAGGATTCATCCTCGCATTCTTCCGCAGCTTGGGTACTTCCCTCCCACTGGAATCTCTGCGCTTGATATGGACCAGATTGCAGCGGTCCTCGGTGTTGGGCTCGTAGCTGTGATTCGTGTCTCGCGACGGATCGTCAAGGGCAGAGCCAGAGCCAGCGATATGACTCAAATCTCCGCTCATTTACGCTCCCATCGTCATCCCCTTTGCTTCGCGCTGCGGACGTGTGAGAGGTCAACCACTGCCTGATTATTTACTCTTGTTCGATACCCCCTCTGCACAGGGTGGATCTATGATAAGCCAGCTACGTTCCACCGCACAAACTGAATTCATGATCACCTCCGAATGTCTCTTTTCCCTGTATATAGACAAGAATCTATTGAATTTGGGACGGCATAAACGACTGAGGAATTCAGCGATCTAGCGAGTCCAGAATCTGACCTGCACCCTGTGTCCTTCGCCTCGATCAGAGGTCCGGCGCTGCGAATATGGCGTGATAGCTTTCCGCTGCAAAGGAGAAAATTCCGAATCAGCTAAACGACGCGGGCCAGACAGGTTCAGCTTACCCTGCTGACGCATTTGATGCACCCTCGCCGGCTCTCCCGGCCGTCCGTCATCTTCGAACGTCGTCAGACCCGGGTACTGTCGAACGCACATCGTCATCGTCAGCCAAAGAAAAACGGAGAGGAGCGGGCACCAAGCGGCCACCTATGTACGTACATCGAACTTGGGCACAGGCGGTGGCACGCAATACGCGCTCTCTACGCCGTTCTCGTCTGCAGACCAAATGTCGCCGGGCTCGGGGATGTTGACGATTATCGCGTTCATGCTCTCCATCGCCGGGTCCCAGTCGTTGAAGTTGAAGGGCGTGAGGAGGACACTACGAATGTTAGACGCCGCTAACTACTGCCAGTAAGGCAAGTCACGTACGACGAGGTTGCGACGTTCGTGAGGGTCATGGCTGCAGAGGAAGCTCGTATCGGCGAAGAAAAGCGAGTGCAAGATGGTGGCACATACGTGAGTCCTCGGCGCGTGGGATGTGGTGCATACCCAAGTTGACCCAGGCAGTGATATCCTCCTGCTCAATCGATTCGCTGGTACGGAGTCTCTTGTAAGAGCAGGGACGTGGCGAAATAAGCGTGTTACGTACCCATCGAAGAACTTGTAATAGTCGACCGCTACAACGCTGAATGAGTAAGGATTGTCCACGGAGCAGGAGACACGACGTACGAGGATCGCCAGGGAGGTTGATATTCCACATCGACGACGAAGTCAATTCGGTGTCCTTGCGGCGCGATACGCCGACATGATGCTTGGCAAAGTTCATGTTCTTCTCCGTCCGCTTGTTGTCCAGGTTCGTCTAAGCCGGGCCGGTCAACAATGAAACTGAAGAGCAAAAAGGTGCAGAATACGTACCAGGTGGATGGGAGACATGCCTGGGTGAATGGCATATCCACGAGCTAGACGATTCGCGTCAAGTTCATCAGCGTCCTCCTCTGAGAGACAGCGTAGTGACGTACGATTTCCCCAGCGATTCAGCGCTTCCTGGTTCACGAACACGTACGAACCCTCCAGGTTCTTAGGGTACTCCAATAGCCCCTCGTCCTCAGTCTTCAGAATCTTGCGCACGATCTTCTGCTGATTGACGGTCTGCCCCCAGTCGTCGTCGTACCAGGGCTGTTCGACGACCTCGTTCTCGAGGGTCACAGCCATGAGCGAATTGCGCGTTCCAGCAATATCAAAGTCGAACTTGTAGTTACTGGCATATTCAAAATCGTGAGCAGTGACGAGGGAGGAAGATGGGATCGAACGTACATGACGTGGTCGTGCAGACTTCCCACTTGAGTGAAAGCATAAGAATACGACCAACAGAAACAGAAGCAGAAACGCACTATACGTGTCGCGAATCTTGGTTCCATACGAATGCTCTGCCTCGTCCCACCAAGCGCCCTGGAGGTACCCGCTCGCAGAAACGCGCACCTCGATCGTGCCGTCGAGCTGGAACGTATAGTCGAAGAGATAATCGTAGTTGCCGACCGTGCTGATCGTACGGACGACAAGCTCGTAGCCTTTGACCGCCTACAATGTAGATAACACGTAAGTCGGTAGCGGCAAGGCGGAGTTTCGAAAACGATGGACGAGAAACGCACGCCCATCTCGTTCTTCATGTACCCGGTGTGTCGACTGAGCGGCCGGCCCGCATCGCGCTCGAAGACACAGATCGCGTCCTTCCGCAGGAGCGTCCCGCTGTCCGTGTGCGTGATGGCGGGGAAGAGGTGCGCTTCGTGTGGGCAATCGTAGCCGACGATGACCGAGCGCGTCGATACGCCCATGCCGAACCCGCCGTCCAGGAAGACGGTGCTGGACTGGTGCGGGTCGTCTCCGGCTAAATAAGCACGAACGAGTGCGCCGTCAGCGTCGACTCGGAAGTGGAACAACGGACGCACAATATACCGCCAGGGCTTCTTGGGGCGCGATCTCGTACAGGATGCGCTCACCCCGGAAGGTGACGTCGAAGAGACTGAGCCCCATGTCGCGTGCGAAGGAGAGATAGAACGACCAGCCCATCCAGCTGACCCACTGGTTCTTCTCGTCGACGCGGAAACGCGGGCCGTTGAAGGAGACTTGGCGTGGGCCAGCGCGCTCATCAAGGTCGCGCCGTGTCCCACGACGCTCGCGGCCAGCCCAATCTTCTTGGGCTTCGGCGGGAGTATCGGGATGCTTGGAGCGTTTGAGGGTACCGTTGCTGCAAGAATATCAATCAACGAGTTTCCCGTTTCGAAGAATGGAACACGTACTTGAACGCTTCGAGAAACTCGGCCGTAGTCTTGAAAACCTGGCGGTTGTATACCATACGGACGAGATACCACTCGTCCGGGTTGCTGGAGGTGAAATCGACGTAAAAGTACATGTCCAATGCGAAGAGATACGACCCGGGGACGTTCTTCTTGAGCTGCATCCACATGCGCCGGAAGGAGCCGTCGTACGAGAACGGCGTGCTCCCTCCTATGACGAGGTTGCTGCTGCCGCTCTCGACCTGCCCGCCCGGCTGTCTGGATCCGCGGACGACGCCACCGAGCAGCTGTTGCGTCGCGTTGTGGAGAGGGGCCACCAGGTCGAACAGGAACTTCTCTGTGAGGGACCCGTTCTTGGCGACATGACGAGCGGTGAAAGGGATATCTGGTCGGGTGTAGATGTGCCTGTTTGCGATGAGGGTCGTACGACGCGAGGGAGGGATCGGGTAACTAACGTTAAAGGTTCCAGGACTAGTTTCGCAGTACTGAGGGTGAGTGATGATACAGTCTCCGGAAGCGGACCGAGCAGATATTGGGTAATCGAAGGAGGGGTGGCAGCACCGAGATTCATGACGATCTGCGGACATCGAGACATCATCGTTGGGCATTCATGAGGCTCGTACCTTGGCAAATTTTGACGGAGCGGGTCCATCTCCATCCAGATACGCGAGGACATCAGTTTTGCGCGGAGGAAAGGTTTCAATGAGGGTGATAGTGTTATCGCTGCGAACCGCCGTTAGTACTCATACACCGGGACGCGCGCCTGACGCGACTCACAAGTCCGTCGCGACATTCCCTGCCACAAAATTGAATCCTTCCCCATCCGCGTCCCTGTACGTCTCGAGCCATTGTCGTATCGCAACGACTTCTTGCAGATCGAGGTTCTGCCACACATTCTGTCGCAGCGCCGTTGTCGGAAGCGGGGAGGTGTCCGCGCATCTACCGGGGAGCGCCGATGCGTGCTCGAGTTGGAGTTCATGGAGGACTGTCTTGAACGATGAACCGTGTCTAGGCGCAAAGAATAGCAGCGATGCTCCAGCGGCAAGAGCACAGAAAATGGCGATACGGCGCGTTCGAGAGCGCGCTGTGGGACGCGGGAGAGCCTCCTTAAGCGCCGACATGACGGTGAGAAGCAAGGAACTGCGTATCGTATCGGATTCGCCTTATCTATAGCGTACCCTCGATAAGCCTATTTGCAAAGTCGTGGCTGATTGCCCCGGCGTAGTCTTCTGTGCATTGGTTTTTGCGGAGAGGATGTGTAGCGAGCAGGCAGCTTCAAACATCGACGAGGAAGTTGGAACGACACGATGCTTAGATCGCGCCTTAGCCTGTACATTGTGGGTATGACGGTTCTTTTGTACAAATATTGTTTTTGCACGCGCGCAAGCGATTTAGCGCGCGCGCGAGGTCAGAACTACAAACATCCGATCCAAACACGTACATACAGTACACTACTCCATCCCACCGAGTGCATCTGGCACCTGGCAAGTAACACCTGTGCCAGCAGGTAGGTACTCAGTATAGCTGGAGATGATGATAGGGTATGCCGCCGTGACTCAGAGGCGTCGTCGCTGGGGATCAAGGGGATAGCGACATGGAAAAAAGAGACGCGTGGCCTTCAAATAAAGCCAAATGTAGCACAGCTTGGGATGATCCGACTGATTCCGACAGGTACGAATCTTACGATCAGCGGGGACCTGTCACCTGCGGGAACGGCCGAAGCTTCTGAACTCCTTTCGGACCTCTCGGACCACCCGCACCCCCAACGCACCCCCCCCTACGACGGTTCACCTCGAAAAGGTCGAATCCGCCCTCTCGCGCCCGGGGCGCATGGGACATCTGCGTCGAAATAAAGAACGCGAGCCGGTGGCGGCCGAGGCATTCTCTGGCATTCTTCAGCAACTTCTTACCGAGGACGCAGAGGACTTGTTACTCGACGAGGAGCCCGCGACGAACGCCGGGGCGTTGACGGTGTCGCTGTGGAGTACTATTGGGAGCGGGGCAGCGTCTTCGGCTGCACGGGGGAGCGAGAAGGGGAAGGGAATGGGAAGAGCACATGTGCGGACGGCCCCCGCCGATGACGATGACGATGCCGCAGCTTTTGAGCTCGGACGAGGTGTACCTCCCGTCGCAGCCCGCCGCCCGTGGCGCCGGAGATCGCGGTCGCTCGTTTAGTCACCTCTTGATCCCCAGCGACGTCGTGACGCCTCTGAATCACGGCTTACTGCCTACCTTTCGACCTTGTGTTGTGTGTATATACCCCTTTCCAATGCTGGCACAGATCCTGGTTGCCAGGTGCTGTACTTAGCTCTGGATTCACTCGGTGGCATGGAGTAGTGTAGTATATGTACGTATCTCAAAATATTTTTAGTTCTGACCTGGCGCGCGCGCTCAATCGCTTGCGCGCGTGCAAAATAATATTTGTACAACGAACCGTCATAGTGGGAAGAAGAAATGGCGCCATGCCAGCATGCCAAAAACACGCACACATATAAGATGAGATCAGCTTGTCCGACAAATCGGCTCTGTGTCGATAAATTCGTGCCACAAAGTCCCAGACATATGAGGTTCCTGTTTGGTCGGACGACCTCGCTCGGCCGCCGGCGCACTGTCCCCGAAATATAGCTCACTGGCACGCCCTGTGCTGTCAGCTCTCTCGCTGCGTCCCTCTGACATGCCCAGGCCTTTCGAGCCAGCGCTCCAGTCCCGGACAAGGCTCGAGTGTCCCCCGTTATCGGTGGCGATATAGGGATGATCTTATGTCGCTGCACAATGCCTTAAGCTTAATCTCAGCGAGATGGGGCTACATAACCGGTCCGGGTGTTCAACCGTGTTGCCCCAATGTTGCCGATCCATCAACATTTGATAGTGCTATGCATGTAGTATGTTTGCATTACCAGGACGTAGGAGTTGAGGGACAGCATAAGTAGAAGCTAATACCTGAAAGCAATTCCAACAGCGTGATGGAGACCCAAGTTTGTTCTTTCCCCCAAAGAACCATCTCACCACAGCATATAAGCCGTAGCCGCCGACTGACGGCCGTCTCCTGTCATTCTCGCCGACTCAGTGTACCGATCGCCGCTGTAGGGTTCTACAAAATTGCTACAAAACGGCCATCATGTTGACGGTGCGGACCTGTCTCGGCCTTATCGGCCCCGCCAAATTGAAGGCCGTCCCGTTCACGGGACGGTGCCCAAGGGTGCTCATCGACGCTCATGCCTAGCCGCGATCGATGATTGATGATTTGAAAAGACGACGTTGACGTTATCATTTCCCGCGTGGGTCTTGGCCTTATCTTAATCTTATCATGGATTTACTTAAAGTTAGCCGGATCGGCTCCCGGTCTGGTATCAGACCCACGCACGTACCGCGCGGCGTCTTACTCCCTTGCTTACCTTGACGACGAAGCTGTGACCCTCATAGTCTGGGACTTTGTGGCACGAATTTAGCATCGGACTGGGACAAGTTAAAGATATGCGCGCTGCTTTCGAGCAACTTTCGACTCGTTTCGAGAACCAACTTCCAAGACGTGTCGCTCCATGATTCATGTGGCAGCACTTCGCGGAGTCAGCTTGGCGGAGATGCGATAGGAGACCTTGGATATCGCCATTCCGCACTTCAAGTTTCTCTCAGCGTCGCACGGTGCACTCTCTCCAGAGTTTCCCCGATCGCCTTCTCATTCGCACTCCCGCGTGGAGAGCATCTTCACGAGTTCTTATCGCACCT
>QVIE01000594.1:0-17508 GCA_013387415.1 Panellus pusillus | reverse complement strand
GTGCCGAAACATGTCAGGCGGCCCGAGCCATGCTGCCGCAGTGATCGGCAACGGTTCTTCTCAGCCTATTACCGGAGAGAGCGAATAGATGGTGCAAGTTTGGTGCAACTTGTGCAAGTCCGTATGTAGACGCGATGTACAAATAGCGTAAATGCGTCCCACAACGTCTCCCAGCTCAAATTATGGTCAACTGCGCTAATCTTCGTAGCCCGCTTGCGCGGCAGTGCCCGCTATCAGGCTTTCTCCATGGCTCAAACTGTCCCAATGACCAGCGCACCTCAAAAAATCGAATGAAGTACTTAGGAGGGAAATACTTAAATTGATAGGTCGGGTGCTGCTCGTCGCCGTGCTCCGCACGCTCCTCGCAGCACCCTCCTGATGGCCAGAATCAGTTGCATACAAATGAAATTAGCACCTCAAATTAATTCATTTTTTTTTGTGTGCCAGTACATCAGAGCAGTCCTAGGGACACAAGAGGAAGTCGCCGGTCGGACAGGGGGAGGAAAGGAAATACTAAAATTGACGGGTCGAGTGCTGCTCGTCGCCGTGCTCCGCACGCTCCTCGCAGCACCCTCCGGGTAGCCTGCAGAAAAATCGGCGGCTGATGTTTCTGCAATAGAGGTTAAGACAAGCAGGACTAGAGGAAGGAGAAGAGATACCGCTGGACCGTGACGGACTATGATCAGCTAGAGACCAGGTGAGAACATGACCAGTCGCTATCAACAGAAGCACGCACACGAGGATGGTGAAGGCAGGCGATTCAAGAACCATACGCATGCATCCGAGACATCGAGTCCACTTCTGGCTAGCCATTGACGAACATAAAGTTCCCATTCGGTCCCGAGAGCCACTGCATCGCAGGGGATGCGATCCGAGAGTCACCGAGACTTGACAGCGGGCGCTGGAAGTGAAACTGAAAGTGCCATAAGGTGCCACAGTGGTCGTCAGGTAGTAAGTCCCGGATACAGGACTGGCCCAGGAAAATAGAAGAGAGAAACGAGGACGATAAAAGCGTAGTGAGTCGTGACAGCAGGAGAGCGGCTGAGTCTGTGAGCCAGGAAGTTGGACAGTGAGAGACATGGGGATTCGGGTAAGGAATCCGTGACAAAAAAAAAGGAGTCGAGATCGCTCCTAAGTAAACTCAGCTGCGGCCGGAGCGGAAGCTGTAGCGGGAATCGGCCATTCCGAAGCGGCGCTCATTGCCGTGTAAACCCGAGACGAACGGGCCGTAAAAAACACGTGAGAGACATGGGGATTCGGGTGAGGGAATCCGCGACAAAAAGAAAAGGAGACGAGAGCGCTCCTAAACTCAGCTGCGGCTTGAGCGGAAGCTGTAAGGGGAATCAACCATTCCGAAACGGCACGCATAGCCGTGTAAACCCGAGCCGAAAAGCCGTAAAAACACGGCACGTTTGCAAAAACGCCCGATCATGCAAATTCAGGATGCACTACAAAAACCCACTATAATCTTCGTAGCCCGCTTGCGCGGCAGTGCCCGCTATCAGGCTTTCTCCGTGGCTCAAACTGTACCAATGACCAGTGCACCTCAAAAATTTGAATGAAGTACTGAGGAGGGAAATACTCAAATTGATAGGCCGGGTCAAGGTCGGGTGCTGCTCGTCGCCGTGCTCCGCACGCTCCTCGCAGCACCCTCCTGATGGCCAGAATCTGTTGCATACAACGAAATTAGCACCCAAATTAATTCTTTTTTTTTTTGTGCCAGACTAAGCCAGTACATCATAGCAGTCCTAGGGACGCAAGAGGAAGTCGGACAGGAAAGGAAATACTTAAGCTGATAGGTCGGGTGCTGCTCGTCGCCGTGCTCCGCACGCTCCTCGCAGCACCCTCTGGGTGGAAGAATCAGATCAAATCAAGAGCGCAGCTCAAAACCTCAGATGAGTCGGAGAGATGAGTCAAAGCCAATAAAGACTCAGGAGTTGAGATCGCTCCTAACCTTAGTTGCGGCTCGAGCCGAAGCCGTAGGAGTCAGCCTTCCAGAAACGGCTTGGTAGCCGGCTCATGGCCGTATAAAGCCGTGCCGAGCAAGCCGAAACCGTGGAAAAAACACAGTTCTATTGCTGATGGGTCCTTACTCCGTTCGCCGCAGCCGATGGTAAGTACACGAAACTATAATACGCGACGCCGACCTGGTACTGGATCGGACCGACACCGATCGCCCGCTGACGAGTCCTACGTGAGAGACATGTGGATGCAGGAGGGTGTCTCAGATCGAATCAAGGTAGCAGGTGAAAAAAAAGCAGCCGACCAAAGCCGTGCCGAGCAAGCCGAAAATACCATGTGACTTTGCAAAAACGCCCGATCGTGCAATTTCAGGTCCCATACCACAAAAACCCACTATCTAAAGATAGCGGGAATTATGGTCAACTGCGCAGTAAGGCGATTTCCTTCTGCAGTATCAAACACGATCCGGAAGTCCGTCCCCCTCTCACTGCGCACAGAATACTTCTGCAAGGTCTTCCATCTCATATACTCCTTCGGCCCTTTGTTGTAATACATCGCAAGAATCTTCCCTGCTGAATCGTTGGGCGAGACGCTGTGCACGATGTCGCACCAACGAACGGAATTGTGCACGCCGACAACGACGAACATTCGTTCGCCGTTCTGTGCTTGGAAAAGCAGGGCGCCGGATGTTCCACTGCTTCCCATGAACAGAGTATGATCAGTGGTGTCCGAGGTGATCCATCCGTCTGCAGCGTGCACGGCATCTCCTGTGTCGAAGGACCAGATGACATGTTCCACAAGCAAAAAGCTGGAACCCGGCTGACGGACCGTCAAATGAACCGCATAGGAGTTCCTGTCGAGCTTGTGAGACAAACTCGTGTCAAACGGAGACGCAGTGCGTACGAGGGCAAGTTGAAAAGCGGAGTGTTTACGAAAGTAGCGCCTGCAGGAGGCGTGGCTTTGCTGCTATATGTATTCTTCGAGGGAGCGTAAGTGTCCACAAGTCTGAAATGAGCAAGCAGCCATACATTTCCATATGAAGCACTTGCAGAACCAAGCTGGTCTCCCAACTTTGCGCCGTCCCGCCCGTGAGTGATTTTGATGTCGATCCAAGCGCCGTGGTTCACAATAACGAACCTGAGATGAAGTATTGATCAGCTGGAAGGAGAGAGAGAGCAATCAACTCACGGCACAATGCCTTGTTGGAACTTCTCAGCGTATGGTCGACCCCACATGATTGAGGTATTGGTGAATGTGACGTTGTTGTACACCGTCTGGTCAAATGCGTCGTCTTTGCGGAAGGTGGTCCCAGCAGTCGTAACATCGATTCTGGCCCAGTCGGAATGGAACGTCAAGGTAGCAGGAACACAGTGGTCGAGATGTTCGTCGTTGTGCCCGTGATGAATCATACAATCCATTTCCTCGTCGTGCAAAGGCATAAGTCCCTCTGGCGTGTCCTCCTCCCAAAAGAGTTGGTTTTGGTGAACTATATCAATGGTGTTGTCGCGTCGACGCACGGTCAAGTTGATACCGTTGGCTTGCACAATCTCCGCAACCTCGGACGCGTGCGACATGGAAAGACTCTCGAATTCGTCCGTCAAGTCTTTCGCGATCAGCGTCGAAGGATACCAATGAGAGGAGCCATCCGGAAACTCGGCGAGATACTCAAAGTGTCTTCCGTGGTCGGTATCGGTCAGCAACTGCCGACCGCACTTCGCTTCTCTGGCTTGGCGAAGACCAACGACGGGAGCGTCCCGGACCTGAATATGCGAAATAGCCCCGTCGTTGAACTGCGACAGGGGTAGAGGCATGCCGACAAGTTTTTCCTTGTCATCACCTGAACCCGCAGAAAGGCGGTTGGCAAAATCGGAGTGGAGGAAGAAGTTGAGCAAAGCGGGGAGCGTGACGCCACCGAGAGCCACGAAGACGACACGGACAGAGCCATAGGCCACCGGGTGGTCCTTGATGAGCTGCAGAACAGGAGGGGGGAGATGTTCAAGCCACGGTGTGAATTCGGTATAGCTACCACGTATGGCGTTACGAAGCAATGGGGAGTAGATGCGACGTTCGCAACCATACTGACCACGAGCCTTGGTAATGTCGACCTGGAGGACACCGTCGTAAGGTTTCAGGCCTTCTGCCTTTTCGGGTTCAGTTATGGCGCGTTTCTGGAGATCCTTGGCAGCACGAGTCATGACCCGGAAAGACTTGATACGCATGTTGTGGTGATCATGAAGTGGGACTGTGGCTCGAGCCTCCATAGTAGCTACAGCCTCGTGATATTGCAGGACTCGTTGGGCGTAGAAGGCGTCAGCGCGGGCACGCTCTCCATAGTTCAGGAACAGCATATTGCCACCACGAGGTTTGCTGCTGAGACCAAGAACAACGACCTTTCCATCGCCCCCATTCAGTCGAGGGATGTATTTCACGGTAGGCAGGCTGTTCTGGTTCGTAATGACGCCATCTCCGTCAGCGAAGAGGCGACGGTTGGACTCCCAGCTGATGTCGGTACGAGTTTTGACGTAGCTTTCGCCCTCGACACGATACACCTAGCAATAGTGAATAGATGGTCCGGGGGATTGGAGGGTTGTTCCCACCTTCGTTGTTCGTGCAGAGCCACCTTCGGAACCGAGCCAACCATCTCCTACCCCAAGTGCGACAACATCAAAAACCCCACCACGGAAGTCGCCTGCCACCTCACGACCAGCGGCGATATAGCCTTGCGGCTGGAAGGATTTGTGGCGGGCAGACTCGATGCCTGCAGTCGGAGTCAGCGGTCTTTAGGCGCGGACCACGATTGGACGAAGCACGAATGGACGTACCAGTTACGACGCCGTCATAGACGACTCCTGCGACGACTCCTGCGAGAATGGGAGCGGCGGCACCGCCAGTCGAAACTGTCAGCGCGCCGGCACCCATAACGACAAGAGTGCGAGTCGCTTGTTCTTCAGACTGCCAAAATTCGTCCCGTTCCCCTCTAACCAAGTGAACGATCCCTATTCCGCGACATGTCAGAAAATTATATCTCAAATAAACCAGTGGCGTATGGATACTTACCTTTGATGTGCCCGATGAGCGGGATACTGTCGGTCATCTCGCTAATAGTCTGTCCTGGATGATTCGTCCATGCGTCCGTGAACTGATCCCAGGTCTTCTTCGCGCCTTCCGCATCTCCAGTGATAAATTGCCACGCGGATTTCAGTTGAGATATAATAGGGACTGTGCTCATTGCGGCTGAGGTCGTTGGGTCCAAGAACGAGGGGAGGGAGGGAGCCGCAAGGCGCTTCTTTTAAGCAAACGCGGGGTGCACCTCTGAAGTCTGGACGAGAACCATCCCCTAACTCTGCGCTTCAACGTGGGGCCGTTGGATGACATTCCGAATTTTTCCAACTCCAGTTTTCCGCCAAAGGACAACCCACTGGCAGCCTGCGGTCTAGCACATGATATGTCCAAGTCGCCTCCATTCCCGAGTTTGTGCCGAGTGGGGTTCTGTGTCGCATAATGTGAGGTCGACCGTAGGTCTCCGTACGTACATAACACGCCGCATAGTCATTGCAGCAGTTTGAGGTCCCGTGGTCGCCCAGTCGTTCGAAGTCGCGCGTAGAAGTCTCAGCGCTGCCGCAATTCCATCGATAAGCAAGACATCTTGGAAGGATTCCAAGCAGCCTGTAGCAGACCGACTCAATTTTAGGCTGTAAGCGTATCCTGACCAAGCAAAGGGAGTCAAAACAGAGTCATTTTATAGATGGACCAAAGTTACAAGATGTCGGCGGCTGTAGGGCAGAAGCGCGCGAAACTGAGGAGGCGGGGCCAGGATGGAAGATCCTCGATAGGGGCTAGGAAGTACGACTACAGGCAGGCAAGACAAGAAAAGCAGACAATAGCCTGGGGACAGCTGGAGAGAGCCTGGAGAGAGGGTCGCGAGACGCATCGATGAATGGAAGGTGTCACAGGTCCTGGAAACTTGAAGTTGAAGGAAGCGTCACTTTTCGTGATGCACGACCAACGACGACGAGCGCAAACGATTCCATCCATTCGGAGAGCTCGCACTACACGATTCGGTCGGACAAGAAGTTCCTCCCTGCTCGTAAGTATGTTCTATCATTTCATCTCCGCGCACACAGGTATAATCACGCTCACTCGCTGGACCCATCCGCTTCGCTGGCCGCTGCTTCCGCCCCATTTCATCTTATTCCGGCTGTCCTCGTGCTTCATAGACAAGACTTGCTCCTCGTACTGAGCCTCGAGGGTGATTTCCCACTGAGAACCAGCACTGTGCAAGGTCACGGTGGGCAACAAGTGAGTCAAGACCCTTACCTAAAGGTAGCTTACGCGATCACGTGCTCGCTGACTGACGCGAGTCAGGCAGCTACTGACAGTGCTGAGTGACCCTCAGACCGCGACAAAAACGCCGAACTTCGGTTTCCGACAACAGGAGATCACGCTTTACCTTCGTCGGCTATGTCAGCCTCGTCGTGATCCCTAGTAAGCAAAATACGCACGGAGGCCGTGCTGAGCCCATGCTGTATAAAGGCGCTTGCGGCCTTGCCACGTCCCTCTCAACCATACTCTCTTCTCCTTCTTCTTCAGCATGGTGGCTGCACACATCCCCGAGCTTGTTATCCGCGAGGTGGGTTCTGCTCTCCCAATGTGACGAAACACGACCCACACTTCACATATAGGTTACCCCTAGCATCACGACGTTTTCGAAGTGCGTCTTATCACGACCTTATTCAATATCCATTTCTAAAGCCGCCTTTGTCGCTAGACCTTTTGCTCGGTTTGGACTTGTGCCATTCGGTGGACGATCGACGGCTATCCGTCTTTCCACAGGCGACGTTTGGGTCCTCGCGTCGACGCCGCTGACAAGAGACACCAAGACTGCCATAGACGAGTTAGGCCCTGTAAAGTGGGTTTCTCAATCCTTCACAGAACGGTTACCTTAGTCGGCCTCAGATGGATTATGGCGGGTGATGCAGTACATTATATGTACCTAGGTAACTGTCATGGAACCTTGACCTACGGTGCACTGACGAAGATTCCAAAGGCCAGTTCAAGAAGGAATATCCCGAAGCAAAGGTCATCGGCGTAGAAGCGCTCATACCGAAGATGAAGAGTGAAGGCATCGCACTCCATGGAGGTTGTATTTTATTATTTCTTCCTCCGAACTTCGTTTTCAAAGCGCTTTTTCCAGCGTACGGAGCAGACGCGCCGGGAACAAAGTACGGGTTTGAAGACGAGGTGCGGAAGGTTTTTCTGTCCATTTGGTCTTGCTCACCTCGTAAGATCAGATATGGGCAGTGTACGGCTTCAGCCACAGTCAAAGAGCCTTCTTCTTCTTACCGTCTTCCCAGCTACTTCTCTGGCTTCAAAAATAAAGACGTCGCCTGGTTTCATGTAGAATCTAAGACACTCATTGTCGCCGATCTCGTGTTCAACCTGCCCGCAAACGAGCAGGTGCGTGTCTCGAAAACTCGACACCAAAAGCACAGTGCATGACCGACAGCTTCGTAGTATTCTAAATCCAAATCCAAAGCCCGCGTTCCTATCTTTGGGTCTCTCACGCCGTGGGGATCTCTCCACAAGCGGTTTGTGTGGGGTTTGGGCGAGGATGTTCCGTGCGTGATCTCATCACCTGTATATATGCATGAGGTCGACTCATTTTCATCTGTACAGGGCGATGAAGAGCGATGCGCAGACTGTGTTGGACTGGGCACCAGAACGCATTATTATGTGTCATGGGGTGAGTGTATTCTGTCTCTACGATGTACTCATTGACGTTAACGTTGGCACGCAGGATGTGATTGAGAAGGATGGGACGAGGGCGTGGGCCAGCGCGTATAGTAAATATCTTTCTTGAGTCTCTACCGTTTCTGTGTTGGTCGTTAATGTTGGTCGTTAATATCCTTTCGAATTCGTGTCCATTTCGTGAGTTGTGTGTACGTCTGTGTACGTGTCGGATCGCGATCACGATCACGGAGGATCACCTGAGCGATTACTACATATAAAGTGCAAGATAACATGTTCTCCGTCCCACATCCATCCTTCACGCTTTTGGTTTGAGCAATCCAAACAACTTTCCGCGCTTCGCCTTGGCGTCAAGCTGCTCGCGGACCTCCTTCTCCTGCTCCTCCTCTGTGATACGACCCCCAAGCGAATACCACACCACGCTCAGCATACCCAGCACCGCCGTCAACACGCAGCCCGCCATCGCGCCAATTCCCTTCGAGTGCCATCCGTTGTTCTGCAGGTACGGTCCAAGCGGTAGCCCTTCCAGATCCGTCGTGCTCGCAAAGCCCGCGGCGTTCCCCGAAGAGGGCAGGCCCTGCGCGTGGCAGTTGGCCGCAAGGCTGTCCGGAACGTTGGAGATGTATTGCTGCGCGACAAGCGGCGCCTCAATGAGCTGGATTGCAAGCCCGACTTCGAGATGCCACTCGATGTGGCAGTGGAAGAACCACACGCCCGGGTTGTCTGCGATGAAGCTGCGGCAAAGGTCAGTGTGTGTATATCACGAAAGTGGTGATTTTTGTCGTACCGGAGTGTTGCAGACCCGCCGCTCTCGATCAGGATCGTATCGCGGCGCAGGGGATTCGTCTGGTTGGCAGTAGTGATGACCGACGGGTCATCCGACGTGTAGTCCGTCGAGCGCTCGACGATCTGGTACTTATGCCCGTGGATGTGGCTGTCGTCACGCGTCAGTCGCATTCTGGAAAGGAAAAGAAAAGAAAGGGAGCGCATACAAGGGATGCTTTCCGCTGTCGCCGTTCTGGATGACAAGGTCGACGACGTCCATGTGGTCGAGGACGAAGCTTTGCGGGCCGTAGGCGGCGTCAACAGTCGCGTTCTCACCGAGCGTCAGGGCGCTGAGAATGGCCGGGGTTAGCGGCGAATTGTATGTGACGCCGTTGAACGTCGCGTGGTTGGTACCGTCGTCCATGGTGTCGAACTCGAACTGCAGCAAACGTTAGTCGACACTCGGCGCGAGACCAAACTTTTGAACAGACATAGAGCGTGATTGTTCTGGTCGACGGGAGCGCAGGCTCGGGCACGAGCGGTGTCATGCTGATGTCGTCAACGTCTGAGTACGCCTCGATGGGGCCCGAGTCTGTGATGGACTGGGACGCGTCGTATGTTATGGACGAAGTGACATCTGTGTATAGGTGAGCCTAAGAAGCTGGGGTAACGAATGACGGACTCAAGTTGAGTGTATCTGGCACAGTGTCGAACATGTCTCCATCCATGTTGGCGTGGATGGCCCAGTTAGAGTTCGTGTCGTTGAGGGCTGTGACGAGGATGGAATAGCGCTGGGCGACACTGAGTGTCAGCAAGTCGATGGGGAACTCTTCGATGTCGGTGCCGTCAACCTGTGAATCCAATCAAAAAAACGAACCGCGGGAAAGAACAAGACGGGCCTCTATGACGGTCATATTGTGGCCGTCGATCCAGAAGTAGAACATGGCAAAGGCCGAGGTGTTGATGACCCGTAGACGGTACGTCTTGCCTGGCTGGAAAGGCAGGGTAGCGTTCTCATTGAAGCCAACAGACGTGCCGGAGTCGAGGGACGTCCCTGAGATAGGTCCGAGATAGGTGCCGTTCTGAGCAAAGTAAATGAGGCCAGCGTCTGTTACGGTAAGCAAAAGTGCTACAGCGGAGAAGAGGATACTGACCGGGAACAGGCTCAGCACCGCCAGGGTTGGCGATATTTACGAATTGCTTGATGAGGACACTGTGCTCGTCGTGGTACCACTCGCCGAGGACTACAGTGAACTCTTCGTCGTATGTGTACGGCTCCTTATTGGCGTGGATGACAAAAGGCGCGCGCAGACCGTCGACATACTGGCCGGAGGCGTGACCATGGACCCAGTAAGAGCCCGTTTGACCCGAGTTGGGAATATCAATTTCGTAGGTCATCTCGCCGCCAGTCACGGGCATCCCACTGAAAAACTGTCAACAGGGGCCTCTGGGCAAAACGTGGAATGCAATACCATTCTGATACTCCAACAGCGCCGTCCATCCATGAAGTTGCATTGAAAAACATGCCATGGTGATGGAGGGTGGCGACCTGGTCGAGTGAGTTTGTGGCGTGGAGGATGAGGGAGTTGTTTTGGGGGACGTCGAGGGGTGGGGGCGGCCAGGTGCCATTGACACCGATGGCACGACGGGGGAACAGGCCGTCAGGGTTGACATTCTCGACGTACGTGAGGTTCCACCACAGCTCCGTGACGCCAGCTAAGACGTGGGGGCGACACAGAGGGAGGGGAGGAGGTAAAGTGGCCACATGGTCGGTGAGCTGGCTGGACGGGATGCCGAGTCTTTTTAGCTGTTCCTTCCAGGTGAGTGTATTGCTTATCTGATTATGATAATCACCATTCTGTCTGGTTCTCAAGACAGGACCATATGAAACGAACGTTCAAGAAGAGTAAGGTGAGAGTAATCCGTTATCTGATTACGCGGGAGCAATTTGATAACTCCGCGTGATCTATAGATAATTTCTGGTTTCCCTCGTCAACACCGTCCTCTTGTCCCTGCTTTACACAGCTCCACCATCTATTGCTTTTCAAACCCACGGTCTCCTTGTGCTTTTCCAAGTTGCTTTCTGAGCCGCTTCCACCACCAGTCGGACCCTTTCGGATCACATGTGGGTGATAAGATTAGCTGCTTCGATCTTATCGATCTTTTCTTCTTATTTTATCCGATACGCATTAGACCCCGAAAAGGCTTTACTTAAACCGACGGGCACCCGAGTACACCTGGCAACCCACCCACCATGGGCAAAAACCTCTTTTCCGTCCCCATCTTCTTCATCGTCTTCCGCGAGACCATCGAGGCCGCCATCATCGTCTCCGTTCTGCTTGGTCTCGCCGAGCAGATCGTGTACGAGAACCCCGCGCGCTTCGGTCAGTCACGCACCATCGAAGCTCCGAGCGAAGGCTCGCAGGACGACAGCAAGAACGAGGTAGCAAGCGATACTGTTGAAGATGACCCCGCCCACCGTCGCATGCTCATTCGTAAAATGCGCATCCAGGTTGGTGGCCTCTATTGTCTTGCCATGCTTTTGCTCACTCGAAACGCCATGCAGATATTTGCTGGTGCCGGCGTTGGACTCTTCCTGCCATCGCCATCGGTGCCGCGTCAGTGTTCATCAAATCTCTAGGACTTTCGTTGCTGAATTGGATGCAGTTTCATCGCGGTTTGGTTCACCCAGGCATCCAACCTTTGGGCCAACACCGAGGAGCTCTGGGAGGGTTAGTTGGCAAGATGCATCTTGTATCATTTGTCCTTACGCTCATCAGGCATATTCGAACTTATCGCCGCACTCATGATTTTTGTCATGGGTGTCACCATGCTCAAGATGGACCGCGGTACACACTTTCAGCGCTGCCTTGCACTCATGCTGAAATACAAAACCTAGCCAAGGCGAAATGGCGCATCAAACTTGAGCGCGCATTCTCAGGTACAAAGACGGACGGATCCACCAGGGCCGGCCGTTGGGTCCTCTTCATCCTCCCTCTTATCACCGTCCTGCGAGAGGGTAAGTCTCTCCGATGATAATAGCTCAAGTATCTCATCATGAGCGCTTCAGGTATGGAAGCCGTCATCTTCGTCGGCGGTGTATCTCTTGGACAGCCCGCGACGTCGATCCCCATTGCCACGATCGTCGGCCTCATCTGTGGCCTCATCTTCGGCTTCATTATCTACACATTTGCATCCCGCACGACGCTCACCGTGTTCCTCATCTGCATGACCAATCTCCTCCTCCTTATCGGCGCCGGCCTTTTCTCGCGTGCCGTCTGGGCGTTCCAAACGGACGCATTCAACAAACTCCTTGGCGCAGATGTGGATGATTCTGGTGGAGACGGGCCTGGGAGCTTCCGTGTGCAAGGCAACGTCTGGCATATTGACTGCTGCAACCCGGAAGACAACCTCGACGGGCAGGGCTGGAGTATCTTCAACGCCATCTTTGGCTGGACTAATAGTGCTACAAGTGGGTTTTTTTCATTGTTACACTTTCTTTGATAATGACTGTTTTTTCAGTCGGCTCGGTCCTCGCCTACGTCTTCTATTGGATTGCGGTCATCGTCGTCCTTGTTGTGATGAAGTATCAGGAAGGTCGCACCAAGCTCCTCGGCTATGAATCTGCTGGTGGGAAGCGTAGACGCCTAGCACGCGAGAACCGCCAACTCACTGCCGAGGCCGAGACTAAGGAGGCGCTGTCGACTGAGGAGGTGCAGTGAAAATATGTACCTGTGATGCGTGTATTGCAGTTTGGTCGCATTTATGGAAAATTCTTTCTAGTCGAGCCATTGACTTGGTACAGAATAAAAACCTCCGTGGACGATACGGGGTCGCATTCTTGCTACTCATTCCCCGTCCGAACAAGCATGAGCCGGTTAGAGACCTAGAGTCTCCAAGATGGGGAGAACGGAAGCAGACTGTAGACCAGAAAGTATTGATCGGTTTTCGGCGGCGCTACTGTTTTTGCGGAGGCATCGACGCTGCAGAACAGGCCGCGCCCGTTGCTGTGACGTCATCCATACTCCTTGCAGATGCACGAGAGACACTCCTAGTCTCAAGTCGGCCTTGTATGTATGCTCTTTGAACCTGCGAAGTGCTCAAGAAGTGCTCGGAAGCGCTATTATTTATAGCGAGCAGCCTGTCAACTTGAACTTGAACAATGATCTCCAAATTCGGAGGTGCATCCCGAAAGCCTTTGTCGAGAAAATACGATGGCTGGGGGAGCAGGCCTAAAGACCCAGACATGGGTACGCGCCATACGCCAAGACTCGGAACCGGAGGGAGGTCAAATTCACTCCACAAGAAATTGATGCTTCGCTTCGCTGCGCAGCTATATATGACTGCCATCACCATGTGGACATATCTTTTTCCTTTGCCCCCTCCAGGCTCCCGTCTACGCCTGACTGCGCTCCTCCTCCCGCTCATTAAATACCACTCTTTAGTCTGTGAGCTACGACCAAAACGATGTCTCCCTCTACCTCTGCCGTTTTCGGCGTCCTCGCCCTCGCGACCGCCGCCACCGCAACTCACTCTTTCCAGCGGTCCACCCACCATGCTCGCATTGCAGCTGAACACAGCAAGCGCAGTACTGTCTCAGGGACTGCCTACTATGGCTTCCAGAACAACACACAGAATGCATGTGGCACCTTCTCTGCCGACACCGACATGATCATCGGCGTGGGCCCCGACTACTTCGCCAACGGAGCCAGCTGTTTCCAGCACGTACGCCGTCTCTATGCAAACCTGTTTACATTTTTTATTGACCATTACCTTTCAGATTGAAATTGCCCTTGCGTCGGATTCCTCCAAGAGCATCGATGTGACTCTCACAGACCTCTGTGCCTCATGCGGTGATGCCGGAAACGTGTATCTCTCTACCGCAGCGTTCGAGGCTCTCAATGAAGGTTCCCTCGATGTTGGCGTCCGTACGTTGTCGTCGCGTTTTTTAGATTCTCAGTCGTTCATGCGTATTTTTTTTCCAGTTGACGTCACATGGTCCTTGGATTCGTCCTCTTCCTCGGAGTCCTCTGCCGCCGCCCCAACCACGCAGGCAGTCGTTGTTGAGACCAGCACCACCAAGGCAGCTGCGACCACGTCGACTGAGAAAGCGACGACTTCGACTGCGGCCAAAGCGACGACTTCGACCAAGGCCAAAGCCACCACCACCCAGACCACCAAGACCGCCACCTCCACCAAGTCCAGCTCTAGTATGTTGCTACTCTCTTCTTGGATCTCCTGATACTAAGGTATCCATCAGCTGGTACCTCCAGTGATGGTTGGAAGCTCACTTCCCAGCTCGAGGGCCAAGATTTCCTTGACTTCTTCAACTAGTGAGCTCTCACTACACTCCCCTCTTGCTCCCTTGCTCACACACGTCCAGCGACTCTGGCACTAGCGACAACAGCGGATCCGCGAACTATGTCAATGGTGTCTCTGAAGGTCTCGCCTACACCTCCAACGGTCAGGTCATTCTCGCCGTCGATGACGCCGAGGATGTCTCGGCTCGCAACTCGCTGCGCATGGTTTCCAAGACGACGTTCAACGCCGCTGATCAGAACCTTTTCATCTTCGACATTGCGCACATGCCCGCCGTCTGTGGTACTTGGCCTGCAGTTTGGTTCACTGGCGCCAACTGGCCGTATGACGGTGAGATCGATGTCGTGTACGTGCGAATTATCTTACATCCGCTACGGATCTCTGATGCAATTACTAGTGAGGGTGTGTCTTTGTACAACAAGAACATCTACTCTGTGCACACTGGCTCGGGCTGCTCCTTCACTTCGTCGGCCGTGTCGGCACTGACCAAGGTCACCATTGTCGAGGCCAACGGACTCTCCTGTGGTCAGTACAGCCATCCTGTGCCCTACCTTGAGGATGCTGACTCTTTTCTTTTGGTACAGATGCGAACACCGACGCCGGCGCTTGCGGTTTCACGGACGACTCGTCCAGCACCTTCGGCCCCGGCTTCAACAGCGCAGGCGGAGGTGTTTTCGCCCTCCAGTTCGCCACTAGCGGCATCAAGATGTGGTTCTTCCAGTCCGGCAGCGTCCCCAGCGGTATGTTTGTGCCCACCTCATTCACTTCTTGTGCTCAAGCGTTGCTCAGACATCACCAATCTCGCGCCGACCCCCTCCACTTGGGGCAGCCCGCGCATGTCCGTCCCCACAGACACCTGCTCGCCTACGACGTACTTCAAGGACCTCATGATGGTCGTCGACACCAACCTTGCCGGCACTTTCACCGAGGGCGTCTGGTCTACCGACGGCGCCGGAGGCCAGTCCACCTCGTGCCAGACGCAGACCGGCGTCAGCACCGCCGCTGAGTACGTTACCAGCCACGGCTCCGCCTTTGGCGAGGATGCCCAGTGGAAGATCAACGGGTTCTACATCTACAACCAGTAGACGGACGACAGATGCATGCATGCATGCCGCAGTTTGTTTCTTTGCGGGGCCAGTCCCTCCCATTCTTTCCCTGCGGGGCTGGCCTCGCACAAGATCAGCGCAGTATCTTGACTTGTTATAGTTCAAGTGCTATCCATCTATCGCACTCCATCTACAAAGCCTCAAATACCCACTAGCATACCATGATTTTACCTTGGACTTTGATTTGCACACACTTACTTACTGAACACTCAAATCGACCTGAAGTCAATACCAATGTGGTTAGGCTTGCGCGTTGAGCGAATGTGATGTGAGGGAATGCGCCATCGCGGAAACCAGGTCTTCTTACTTAACTGAGGACTCAAGATACCAAGCCGACAGTTGAGCGTGACGCTCATCTCAAAAACGAAATTCGTCTCGACGTCTGGGCGTAATGCTAAATGAGCGGAATGATTTCTAACGAGCACGTTCAGCATTCGTCCATTTCTGCGAGAATGCGCGAAGCAATGCTGCCAGCCATCGACCCCTCCGATCCAGGTGAAGCAAGGTCGAGAGCTCAAATTAGAGAGCGGCACCGAGTTTATCATACAATGGACAAATATACATTCGCGGGGTACGCATTACTATACAAATGACTGGTCTTTGGCTCTCTGCCGCGCGCTGCGACGAGGAGACCTGGCCGCCGGCTTGGCAGCTCCCCACTCCGAGCGGCGCATCCGACGTTGTTCCTCCTCTGTTTCACCTGCCTCTGCCTCCCGTTTGCGCTCCCAGAGCTCGTGATACTCCCCCGTGAGCCGCTAGCGGTAGGACCCTGCAACATAACAAATTGCTGCTGGGGGAAAATGCGGCTACTAGCATCTCGGGACTGAGGCATGGAAGCATCGGCGTCGCGGTTCACGCCGGGGTAGGGTGCGTCTTGAATGTGGGGAAGCTTGAATTCCCGGCTCTTGTCGTTGTCCGGCCATCCCGGGGAAGCAAGGGCCCTGTCGAAAGCAGCAAGGAAAGACCGATGGGTGGCAGGTACGGGAAGGTTCCGATATTGGGCCTGCATTTGACCCGTTAAATCATTAACAAGTGTCGAAAGAGGATCGTTTTGCGAGACAAGAGGCAGACGGCGCTGGGCAGAGTAGTTTGAATCCCAGGAAAGAATCCAGTAGTGCTTATTTCTAATCACTTCGGAGACTTCACCATCGAAAAGAGAAGCGCAAGCCTTCGGGCCCTTTGGGTGTGTGTGCTGGGTATGGCGTAGAATTACCCAGAGCAGAAGCCAGTAAAATCCTTCGAGATCGTCTTTGCTAGCGTGTTGGAACGGGCGTGCTGCGTCCATTTGGAGAAGAGAGCTGATCGACATAAATTGGAAAGTGCCCTAAAAACACGTAAGATAGGGTGCAGGGAAATAAATGAAATCGCACCGTTATATCCTTCGACGCCTTATCGATTTCCTCCGTCTCGACCTCAGGATACAATTTCTTGAAGCGCTTCAAACCCTCGTCCGTGAACGCGCTGTAGTCGAAGTCAATAAGAAATCCTCCGTCCGGGAGGAGGAGAACATTGCCCGCGCTGATGTCTCGGTGCAAGACGCCAGCGATGTAGGCGATTTCGTGGCCTGTCCGCGAAGTAGTGAGCAGAAGAAAAGACTCAGGGTGAACGTCGTACCTGCGATGGCAGCCCGGAGAGCCTTCACCAATTGCATCGTAGACTCGAAGTTGTCGAGAGAGGTACCAACGGACGAAAAAACGGAGCGATCGTGGCATCGATCCAGACGCGAATCGCCGTCTGGGCGGATCGCAGCTGTGATAGTTTTATGGTCGGGGTCATTCTCCCCCAACTCAAGACTGCCTCGCCAGGCAGCAAGACCTGTGGGCCATTCGTTCTTGAGTTCGCATTCGACGTAATCGCGTATAACAGCGTAAAAATGATGCTCGGCCTGCGACACTCTTGCCGCCAGGCGTCCTTCATCACGTACACTTCGTCGTCGATCAGGACGCGATCCACACGGGTTCCCCGTCCGAAAAGCCCTGCGGATTGGAAGATGGGCTTCCCGAAAGTGAAAGCGCGCGTCTTTTTCGTGCCGACCTGGACCTGAACCCAACAGCTCGGGCAGTGGCGTCGACCAAGTCCACGGACGCGTACTCCTGCATCTTCCGAAGCTTCGAGCGCATCGCCTTCTTCTCACGAGCAGTCGGGTTCGAACTGGTGGTGTCGTGTCCCAGCAGATACCCTTCGGCGCCGCCGCGGTAAAGACGCCAATAGAACTCGGGAAAGACGCTACTCTCTTGGACCAGTCGAAGGGATGTGTGACGATGTAACCGGAGCGGTCGACCCGGAACAGCGCGCCTGTGTCCCGAATACACTGACGACGAACGTATAGCAAGTTCGGATCGCCATCATCATGCAGCGCGCGTTCTTGAGCACTTGAACGAGGGTGTCTCGTTGGCCGGTCTTGATTTATGAGTTTGTGCCTCGAAGGGATCGTCCTTGAATTTGAACTCGATGATCGACCCCGTGCGGTACCAGTCCCAGGTTTTGGGCCGCGGGGCCCGGGCTCCGGGGAGGGTGGACGAGATATCCGGACGCGAATCTGGGTCGGTGGCATGCAGGTGTTTGAAGGTCACATTCGAAGTATTTCTGAAGTGAGGTTTGCTCTTGG
>QVIE01000811.1:0-28345 GCA_013387415.1 Panellus pusillus | reverse complement strand
GCGCAAGGAGCAGGTAGTATCAGCTGACAACCGCATCTGATGGCTCTACTTCTTGCCATCATCATCCATGGCCGAAACCTTGCTTGCAATACTGCTGGTCAAACTTCTGCAAAAGGCTCGACTCTTGTCTATCGGTGAATCCATACGCCTTTGGTCGTCCCTTGTATTCCTTAAACAAAGCTCTTGAAAAATAAGGTGGCCCCATCCCCGTCGCGTCGCCGCGTTCAGTCGCGCAAAGCCTGACGTTTCCCTCAATTCTTTACATATTGACAATCCCTGGAGAGCGTCTCATCCGTCAGAGGGTCTTCCGCATCCTCTGAGAGAGCCCGTCTTCCACCAACATGATCCTGAGCATGAATGGAAACGGCCAACCCCAACTACGGCCGGGACCGTTCACGGTCCTTTTCTTCCGCTGGTTCACCCTCATCCTCTGGGAGAGATTCCCCTTCAAAGGATATGCTCTCAGGCCGTTCGATGAGAGACGAATATGACCATCTATTCGGCTATTCGTCAGAATTCTTAGCGAATCTTCTTTGCCCACAGCGCTCCATGTGTCATCAGAAATTTGAGCTGTTGTCGATGAACTAGCATTCATCGGGCATCCGGTCTCCGCCGAGGAGGACGGAGTGTGGCGCTTTAAACAAGAGAAACTCAAACCAGTTAACGGCAGAGGTGACAGAGGTAGAGAGGCCAGGGTTAGGAAGACTTCCCAGACGGATCGCGAGAGTTCCCCAGCCCTCCGCCCCCGCGTCCAGTGTCCTCTGAAAAGCACCCAACACCCAGAGCTCCTGGTTGCAACGCTTCCATTTCGTCATTGTCCTTGATCTCCCGATCCTTCGTCCTCCGCTTCCGGGAACGTTACAAATATTTTGACACGATCTACGAGCAAATTGCTTTCCCCATTGCAGCCGTCTTGTTTAGGACAAGTCTTGTCAAACTTTGTGGAACAAGAGTGTGATACCTTGGGTTCTTTGAAAGACTTTTGTTCATCCAAGGTATGTTGTCTGGTAGTCTCATTCAGCTGTGACGCAAAAAGTCCAGGGGATGAATTCTCAAGCTACATGAATCAAGCTCTGGAGGCATCATCCATCGCTCCTACCATGAAAACCCTGTACGAGGCTATCAAATCTTTCGGCGGTTGCATACATCACTCTCCATGACTTGCCTTTGGAGCTACAGCTACCCCCCTATCTGGACGTCCTCCTGCATTCTGAAGAAGAGCAAGAGGCGGATTTGCTGAACCCTCCGGACGACGACGATTATCAGGTATGGGGGCAAGACATGAGTTTTGGGTACCGGCTACCCTCTCTCACTGCATGGAAGAGTCTGATTCCTGTTGGACGGCGGGCGTGAAGACATTGATCCATACGCAAACTTGCGGAGGTCGCTCATTGGGACTGGAGATCGCTCACTCGTAGAGGGATTAATCAAATTCTTGGAGATTGCGTCCATGTCTCTTTCGTACGTGGCCGTTTTTTTGAGCGGATCCATAGAAATGACACCAGATTCGCAGTCTCGCGGACATTGGCGAGTTTGTTGGATTGGGACCTCGAGACTCAAGTTTTCCCTACTGTACGTTGGTTGGTACACCATCGAAGGGCAAAAGTTGTGGACATAGTTCATTCTGGACTCAAAACGGTGTTCACGCTTCCCGCGCAATTCGATTCACCGTTGTCTGAATTGACTGCGGAGTTCAGCAAACAGTTCGCCGGCACCGGTGTCCCGCCCCTTCCTCGACTTTTGGTTGCAATATCGAGCTCTAGCTCCAAGGAAAACGATACTCATTTCTTCGCATCAGTGGTGCAGACCAAGGAATTGCTACCTCTCTATCGGGACGTGGTGCTCTGGATGTTGAAACGCGATATGCTGATCACGCTTCACCTTCGAATACGCATCGTGGCTTCTGTGCACCTCAAGGAACGGGTTCGAAAAGCACGTTCGAAAGAAGCGCGGCAGGTGGAAGCATAGCAAACTGCGTAATGAGCTCGATCCTAGTGGGGCCGTGTTTCCGCAGGAGTTTGCTTGGCTTTCTCTCTCGCCCGGAGCGCGCGGAAGCATACGAGACTTCCGTCTGTCGGCGGGTCAAAGAGCAGCAGGCTAAGTGAGTTGATTCTTCCCGACGACAGCGGCGACAGCGATGGGAAGCGCGAAGAGGAGACGACCGAGTCTCAAGATGATTCGAGAACGCGAGCGAGGATGAGAATGAGCCGACAATGATCAGTGACCGGGGAGGGCAACGCCATTGCAGCGGCGTTGGTTGTCGCCATGTCCGATGGGAAGGACCTCGTCATTAAAGCGGCGGTTTGAACAGTGAGATCCATCAGTTGATTCTGAATGCCTGTGTCACTCATCGCGCGGCAGAATCAATCAGTATTTTGACGGTAAGAGTACGGACGACGAAATTCTCTATCGCGCGGAGATGAGCAGGAGAGAGCTGCGTGAAGTTTTACTGGAATATGACGAATATGTGAGTTTCTTTGCTCACAACATCGTGTCGCGTCTGAGGTCCGGACAGCTTCTGACGTTCCTGCATCCCTCTTGATGACTTACGCGTTGAGCAAAATCTCAATCGAAAGAGTCCATTATCGGACATCCTGTCTTACTGCCCTTTCTCTGCTTGAACAGCCCTCAGGTCGGACTCACTAAGGTGCAGCAGAGTCGGGAGGGGGGGTGCTCCATACGCATCTACGAGTAGTCCTGTTTAATGTCTGCGTTTGCCGCTTGTACTCAATGCCGAAAGCGCTGCACTGAACGTACACACCGCAAAAGGAAAAAAAATTGTTTGTTGAAAATGGAACTTAAAGTGTTGTTTCGACTGCAATTTCAATTATGTTTATATTGTCACAGAACTTAAGAATTCAGGGCAACTAAGTGTTGCTGAACACAATGGTTTCAGCCGAAGAATCAACGGCGCTGAAACTCAAGTTTCAGCCACGCCGAAAGTGCTGCCGAGACTATTGTTTTCGGCGGCAGTGTCAGCCGGCCGAAACACGAGGTTGCAGTTTCGACCGGGCCGAAACACGAGTTTTTTTGATCAACATCCGAAACTCGTGGTTTCGGCCCGGCTGACACTGCCCGCCGAAAACAATAGTCTCGGCAGCACTTCGGCGTGGCTGAAACTTTGAGTTTCAGCGCCGTTGATTCTTCGGCTGAAACCATTGTGTTCAGCAACACTTTTAGGTTGCCCTGATTCTTAAGTTTCTGTGACAATATAAACATAATTGAAATTGCAGTCGAAACCAACACTTTAAGTTCCATTTTCAACAAACAATTTATTTTTCCTTTTGCGGTGTGGTAGTGGTCTGTCCCACTTGGTGTCATCAGTGGTGACTGACCATGATTGACTGACACTGACACTGACAGTGAATGCCACGGTAGTGACACGTGACCACTCCAATTCCACTTGAAAGTTGACAGTGACACTCGACAGTCTTGAGCCAATACTTACGCGCCATGATTCCTTGGCCGACGCCGGATCGTGTACTGCAGATCCCCGAGCTTCTGGCCCTTGTGTTTGAGTTTCTCGACGTTCGAGACAATGCAAACAATGTGCTGGTGTGCAAACGGTGGTCCGAGATTGCCATGGACGCGCTGTGGCGCGAAGTAAATGATCTCTACCGGCTATTCAGCATTCTCGGACCCCTTTACCAGCTAGTAGAACGACCAGACAAGCACGATCCATATGTACGTTCAAATTTCCTACGCTAGTCCCACCTTGAATTTTATCAGTACTTTGTCGTTCCACCGGACGCAGACGATTGGAGAAGGTTTGAAACATACAGCCGGCGGGTGCGCCGCCTGTTCTTCAACTCAGAGTCCTGTCCACAGCTCAGCCCTGCGGTTTTTGAGGACGTGGCTCGGACCCGTACCAGCCTTAATATCTTGCCGAATGTGAATATGTTATCGTGGAATGCGCCGCTCTCGTGGTCTGTCATGTTCATGCACACGAACGTGAAGCATCTGGTCCTGTACCTCAGGTTACCCGAGGACATGGATCCTCCATCGACATATGTTCGCGATATTGTCTCGCGGATGCCCAACCTTAGTTGCCTCGATCTGCGCACCGACATCCCAATGTTTGTCGCCCTTCCCTTCAAAGAGTCTGGTCTGATACCCCTCCCAGGCACGAAATAGAGGATGGCATGCGATATCTTCTTCAATACCTCTCGAAACTTCGCCAAGTAATCTTGCCTCGATTCGCATTCACAACGCGGATTGCAGAGATTGTAGCTGAACTCGAGGACCTCGGATGTATCGAATTCCAGTACTGGCCCGAACAGGGTTGCGGAGATCCCGTCGACACGCAGATCTTCAAGCCTACCCTCAAGCTGGGCTGCTTTCCGTCATTGTGGTATCTGGCGATGACCATAACCGTGGCCTGTGCTACAGAATTCATGAGCTCCTCCTTCGCGCCCACAAATCTTACCTCCCTGTACATAGATTCGAGACTTGTCGAATCTCCCGAGGCCGTGAATCGACTACTCACGGTTCTGGCGGATAACTGTCAACTGCTCGAGTCGCTTTCGATTATTACCCTCATCGACGAGACTATGCCGTTACATTCTCTGGACGATGTGCCGAGCAATGAACGTATCAATTCCTCGACACTCCGACCCCTTCAGAAGTTTCCGAACCTCATCATTTTCGAGCTCATCCACCAAAATCCGTTGGATATGACCGATTTCGAGGATCTCGCACGGTCATGGCCCTCGCTGCGCAAACTCATTCTGAACAACGAGCCGCTCATTTCTGACCGCCCCCCTTCGCTCACATTACAAGCCCTCCTCCCATTCGCGCGGCACTGTCCCGAGCTTGAGCACCTCGGAATCTTCATCGATGCAACTACTAGTGACCTGCCGGCCACCTACCCGGGCGACTTTTTCCCGCATCCGTTCACCAAACTGAAGCACCTCTCTATGGGTGTGTCCCTAATCAATGAACCGGGTCCCGTCGCGCTCTTTCTGAGCCATCTGTGCCCACCCCATACGAGACTGGGGTCTGGCGTCACCTGGGACACGAACCAGCTGCCAGAACAAACATCAATAGCGATCTTCGACAGGTGTTCAGCGTGGGCAAAGGTCGCGGAGCTGCTTCCGCTTCTGACGAAGCTGCGCATGGAGGAGCGTGAGCGGACTCGACTTCTGATGACCGAGGTGAAAGATCTGCGAATGCGCAGTGATGTTCTTTCAGGCAGCGTCGTCGAGCGGGGCAGAGACAGTTGTATCATCTCGTAATGTTGCGGCTTCCAGTTTTCCTATGCCGTCCTACTTCCTTTATTTCATTCCCTTATGTCGTTGCGATTGTGAAATAGCCATCGGTTTGTGCTGCGTACACTACGGGGTCGATTAAGTTATTGGCACGGATGTGTACGATAGTTAACTGAGAGGGTCTATACCACCATGTTAGGATTGTGCTCCCAACCCAGCAATTGCTTCGCCTTGGTGCAGTCGAATAACCCTGCCCCACCGGCAATTTTCCCTTCTCTGACGGGGACATTGGGCCAATGCCTATGCAGTAGCTCGCTGGTTTCTCCGTCAAAGGTGGTTTCAGGGGCGACGATGAAAAATGATTCTGCCGCGGAAGGCCACTGGTTCGTGTCCCCAGCGATTGCAAGGATAAAAGCTTCAGCGGCCGAGTCCTCCTGAGAGCTTGCTGGAATCAAAGCAGGTGGGCCATGTTTATATGCGGTTCACCTGTACGTATCCCCATAAATCATTCTTCCGGTCGAATTCTGAAAGCTCAGCCTGTTGAGCAAAGGTGCGGTTTGGGACGGACCTTGGGTTTTAATCAGCGTTGATGCGCGGAGAGGAGCCAAAGGATGTACCAATGGAGACGGAGGTTGGCGACTCTTAGATCTGGGTAGCGGCGGACAATAGTGTCGGCCTGTAGTTCAGATATTCTTATATGCAGTGGCTCAGTTGAAGTATAGGTATTTTGAAGACTGCATACACTTTGGACAAGCCATAGGGCTCGTCGGGTAAGCAAGGGTGACTCTCGTCAATGGGAAAAAATTCAAAGTGCTGTTCTTTGGCAAAAAGTGCTTGCAAGACGTTCACGGAAGATGCCTGGTCTCTGTGCGTTCGATGTCCACGACGCTGCCTACAAATTGTGCGGTTACCTGCGCAATGCGATTGATTCCCAGCTGGTAAAAATTAGCTTGCAAGGCAAGGATCCAGTGTTAAGTCACCTCTGCCGCAGCACGAAGAACATTCCATGACATTACGACATTGCTGGGGTATTGGTTAGTCGAGAGTCTGTGCAGAAATCTACACCGAACGTATTGTGTACCCGGACTTTGTAGTCTCCGGGCCGGGCCAAGGCTGCCAAATGGATAACGGCATCGCAGCCTTCAAGGGCCTGCGGAAAGGCAATGAGACTGTAAAACATCCTCTGAACGGCAACAACACCTTCAGTGTTTCGTCAAAGTCTCTGAGGTCGACCTGAGTAAAAGTGAAATTGGGGCCGAGGGCACGGTCATCGGCAGTAACCACGGCGGTATGGTCGATTCCAACGACGTGATAGCCATGCTCGAGAGCTTTTAAGACAACACGTTTGCCTACGGAGCCATCGGAACCAGTCACCGCAACTCTTGGCATCAAGCGGCGAGTCGACTGAGTTGGTTGGGAATTGAATCTGAGAAAGAATATTGGAACGAGGAGGGCCAAGAAGAGGGGCAAAAGGTGGTATCTTTTTGAGGGTGGCATACCAGCTTTGTATCGGTGATTTGGTGTGAGCTCCGGCAAAGTGACCTTGCGAGCTCTCAGCTGGCCTGAGTGGTAGACAAGTTAGTGGGATTACCTTCAATTTGTTGGTAGTCACTAGTGCAATAAGATTCTGTCAGTGTTTATCGCACGGCCACCGCGCCTATATTGCCAGTGCTTCCGCTCGTCCGGCCGGTACAACGTTCTTCGACCTCGCGTTTGCTCGTCCTCAACCTCGTAGAAAGTCTTCCCCTCCCTTCTGTCCTATCCTTTGCGCTTACGCTTGGCTGCTCGGGGCTTCGTTTGCCGGCCTTTTGCCTCCGTGGCCCTCGAGTACGGGTTCGGTCGTGCTCGGCCAGGCTCGGCCGCGCTCCGTTTTCCCCGACTCAGATTTCCCGGCTATCCCCATTCGCCGTGGAACCTTCAACCCGACGCCCGTTACACAGTCGAACTTCGGAACGACGTCCGAACACCACGGGGCCCGCACACCCATACTCTGCGTCTACCGTCTTGTATCCACCGTCTATGTTTTGGCAATCATACATAAAATGTCTTCCCTTTATTTCTCGCCTCAAATCCGTCTGTACTCGAACCTACCTTTTTTTCAACCAACCATCGCGGCGTTCTTCTCGAGCTATCACTGATCACTGTGATCAGAGTGCTTAGAATCAACCTATCATCATGTACTTGATCTGATATCCAGGCTTTTTCTCCGCGACGGGCGGCGGGCCGGGACCGATGGCCGTATCTACTACTTAAAGGAAAATCCCCGACTGGGCAATCCAAACATGTTCGTCCGTTCCGTAATGAGTCTCTCCTCGCGCTCACTGTCTGGCCTCACAGGAAAGCTTCGAATGAACGGGCATCAAGCTATAGGCTGGGTGTGGACGTCGGCGGGACCTTCACGGATCTTTTGCTGTTGAATGTCGAGACCGGAGAGACCTGGCAGGCCAAAGTTGCCAGTACACCCCAAGATCAAAGCCTTGGAGTGCGTACCGGGATAGACCAAATTTTGGACAAGATACCCGACGGTTCCAACGTTGTGCTGCAAGTGCTGAACCACGGTACTACTGTTGGAACCAATGCCATTCTCGAAGGTCAAGGCGCCAAAGTCGCTCTGATTGTAACGGAGGGCTATAGAGATCTCCTACAGACGAGAAGATCACAGGTTCCAGGTGGCAAGTTACTTACCTGTCTGTCTGGTGAAGTCGTTTGAATGAATGCCACAGGCCTGGCAAGCTGGATTACCTGGAAAAAGCCGGAGCCTCTTGCACCACTAGAAATGACGATAGAAGCTCCTGGAAGGATGGCCACCGATGGAACGGAAGTGCGGCCATTCGATGCCGTTCTTTTCACCGAACGACTGCAGCGGGCGCTTGTTCCCCAGAAACCCGAATCAATCTGTGTTTGCCTGGCCAACTCGTTTGCCAATCCACTCCAGTATGTGTTTATTTTAGCTGCAACACACGGGGAGTAGAGTCTTCTGCAGTGAGCAAGCGGTCCTCCGCGTGCTGGCCGATGTACTACCAGATATTCCTATCTCTCTCTCTTCAGATGTTCTCCCAGAGCTTATGGAATACGAGCGAGCGGTCACGACTGTTTGCAACAGCTACGTTAAACCAAAGGTCGCTTTATATCTCAACAACCTGCTCAAGTCTTTGGAGGGCAAGACAAAGCATCTGCGCATTCTGCGTTCGGATGGAGGGCTGTCGTCCGTCTCCTTGGCCACACGTTTTCCCGTGACTTTATGTCTTAGTGGTCCAGCCGGCGGGGTCTCGGGCGTGGTGTCTGTGGTTGCAGCCGAAACAAAGTACAAGAATCTCATCACGCTGGACATGTTTGTTTCGACCCGCAGTGATTTTTCGCCGCTCACTATACGGTCCACAGGGGCGGAACCTCCACAGACGTGGCTCTCATCGAACAAGGGCGGCCTCGTATCCGCCGAGAAACTCACGTCGCCGATCTGATTGTGAGATCGCCATCTGTGGATGTGCGCACTTGCGGTGCCGGTGGTGGTTCCATCGCCTACGTCCCGGAAGTGAGTGCTTTCCACGTTGTCGCTGATTCTAGTTTCTTGAACCACAGTTTCCAGGTCACAAAGTCCCTCCGTGTGGGGCCTGAAAGTTCTGGCGCGGTTCCAGGCGAGTTGCCGTTTCATCTTCATCTGTTGATCTTATATTCCAACCAAAGGACCCGCTTGCTACGGAAAGGGTGGCACGCAAGCGACGGTTTCGGATGCCAACGCTGTTCTGGGCTACCTTCCAGAGTATCTTCTCGATGGGACCTTCAAACTAGATCTCGAGGCGGCTCGGCGGGCAGTACAGAAGACGGCGGATGACCTTGGCATCAGCCTCTACGAGGCGGCAAGCACAGTTATCCCCCCGTATGATGTTCTCTAACTTCTTTCAGGCAGAGGGAATCATACGCGTTGTGAATGAGACCATGTACGGTGCGCTGAGATTGGTGTCCGTCGAGCAGGGCTACGACCCGAGGGATTTCAGTCTCGTAGCCTTTGGAGGAGCCGGCCCGTTGCACGGCAACGCTCTGGGCATGCTTCTTCATACTTTCCCAGTCATTGTTCCTCCGTCGCCGGGTGTTCTATGTGCCCGAGGAGATGCGACGACCATCTTGCGGCATGAAGAAACCCGCACCTTCATCCGCAACCTGGCGCACACGAGCAGCACGGAGATTATACAAGGTTATGATGAATTACTTGCCAAAGCGGAGAAGATCATGCTAGAAGACCAGGGTGTACCTAAGGATAATCAAGTGAGCCATGTTTTAAAATGCGACGAAAGTTGCTGACGTCCTCGATAGCGATACAAGTACCAAGCCGATTTGCGGTATCTTGGCCAAGCCATTACCATCCCTGTCGATATCGAACTTGCTGAACTGCAGCTCGACGCGACTGCCCATATCTGCGATCTCTTTGAGAAGGCACACCAGAAGGCATTCACTTACAAGCTATCGGCCGCTATCGAGGTGAAACACAGACAGCGATCCGATTCGAGTTACTGACTGAGAAACAGTTGATGAATCTCCGCATTGTTGCCGAGGAGGTGCCTCCCGAGTTGACAATACAGAAACTCCAGCCCGCGGATTCCGTGATTCCTGACCCTAGTGCCGTCGTAGGTCGGACGACACTTGTATATCAAAACACAGAATACAAAGAGAGTCCTCTGTGGAAGCGTTCCCTACTCAAGTTTGGTCACGTCGTCCACGGGCCCTGCATCGTAACTGAACTCGATAGCAATACTTTGGTATGTTTTGCCCCTTTGTTGTACGACTGAACTGACAATGAGGCTGCTACTCAAGGTACTTCCCGGGTTCCGAGCTGAAGTTGATGCTATCGGGAACCTTCTGATATGGCCGTCCGAAGTCCTGCGATCGCGGAGAAGGAGGAAAAAGGTCTGGACACGGTCACAGTCGACATCTTCGAGTCTGCTCTGCGAAATGCACGAAATGAGATGGACACCCTTATGACTCGCGCGTCGATGAGTCCAGCGATTAGGTTCGTCGATGCCGTCTAACTATACACTGCTCTCATTTTGGAGTTAGGGAACAACAAGTAATGCCTTCCTCCCCTACTCGAAGGTGTATGCTGACTTGTACACAGGACGAATTCAACGTCATTGCAGAGCCCGGTGGTAAAATGATCGTCGGACAATTCGGTTCATTCATCGGCCAATTCCTTGAACGCTGGAAGGGGACTATCGAAGGAACGTCTTTATATCGTCGCGCACTGAGTTTCATTGATCTGTTACCAATGCAGAGGACGATGTTTTCCTGGTACATAGTTGGACTGACTGGACTTTCCTTTTATTGACTTTCATCAGGTGAACGATCCGTACAGCATCGGAGGTAGCGTTAGCCATCTGAACGACTGGCTGGTCCGTACTGTTTCTGTTTACCTCTCCTCGTTTGCCAAATTATCTCCTAGGTCATGATTCCTGTGCACATGGGCGGTAAGCTGATTGCATGGGCCGCTAATTTCGGGCATATGACGGACAATGGTGGCTCCGTCCCTGGCTCTCTGCCCACTGGTGCGATGTCTATCTTCGAAGAGGGGATCCAAATTCCTGTGACGAAGGTTGCATCACGTGGAGTCTGGAACGATGCGTTAATGGAATTGCTCTATCGCAATTGCAGGTTGCCAGAATGGAACCGTAGTGACACGCAAGCTCTCATTGCCGCCTGCACCCTCGCCGGAAGACGTATGCAGGAGCTTTATACTCGATTCGGCGACGAGAAATATTTTGCGGCTATCCATGAATTGCTAGACCGCAACCGCAAAGCCATCGGCTCCCTGATCAGAAATGTCATCCCAGAAGACCCTGTCTATTTCGAGGACTGGATTGACGATGATGGGAGGGGTCTGGGTCCTTGGAAGGTCGCTTGCACCATGTCAAAGAACAACGGAATTTTGCGATTGGATTTCACTGGTACAGATCCGCAATCTCCGTCTTCGGTGAACTATTATCTGAGCCACAATATGTGAGTTCTGCACGACAAGCTCTTGCGCGATGACTCATCAACATTACTAGGTTCAAGATGTTCATAGGCATCTATCTGGTCACTGTCTACGACCCACGCTGTGTGGTCAACGATGGATTTCATGATTTGGTTGAACTTCACATTCCAGAGGGAACATTGCTGAACCCCGTTCGCCCCGCTGCGCTCTCAACTCGCACCCACCTCCTTGGCAGGTCATGGATTTGTTGTCGGGGCTTCTTGGGCAGAAGGCTCCCGAGTTCATGACTGCCGGTGGATTCAGGTGGGCATACTCCGCGCATGTGATATAGCTCATGACTCAACTGACCTCGTTGATAGTGACTCGCCTCACTTCATGTACTCTGGGTAAGGACTTCCTCTAATAACCTCCGTGCTATCTGCTACTGATCGAACTTCAACAGCTTCAGGGAGAATGGGCAGTGGTTCCAGGTCCTACGTCATCGCTTGTCCTTGTGCATTCAACTGAGTTCCAGACTAGCTGTACCAAATCGGCTTCGGAGGTATACCTGCTCGTCCTCACGGTGATGGAATGGACGGGCACTGTCTCTGGCCTGCAATGAAATCAGTGCCAAACGAGGTAACTGATTCTTTGCATGCACATCAAAATTTATGTTTCAATCCTTCTCTCAGTTCCTTGAGCTATATTATCCTCTTCGGATCGAGGAATACAACACAGTGACAGATTCAGGAGGGCCCGGTCTATGGAGAGGCGGCAATGCCCAACGCATCTTTTACCGCTTTCTGGAAGAGGGCGAATCTCGATCCACGATGACCGCTGGCTGAGTAAACCTTGGGGAGTGCTGGGAGGCGAACCTGGCGGCCGCTCCTCCAAGATTCTCGTTCACTACGGGGACGGAAGTGGCAGACGAGAGGTTGTAAGTTGATCTATCTGTGTTTCCTCTTTCCTTTGCCGATAATACTTTCTGCAGCTACAAAGCAAGCAGGATCACATCAGAGTACAGAAAGGCGATCTACTGGAATGGTTGACATGGGGAGGTCGGTGACTTTTGTTTGCTCTCAATTTCCACTATGAAAACCATGAACAGGTGGTGGATATGGCGACCCTCTGAAACGAGATGCCAAATTCGTTGCGCTGGAGGTTCATCGCGGATTGGTTTCGTTTGAAGGCGCCAAGCGTTATGGTGTGGTCGTAAATCCGGACTACAGCGTCGATGAAGCAGCCACGGAAAACCTGCGCCTGAAGATCGCAAGCGCACGAGCCGCAGATGCGGAACCTGAGATCTTCAATAGAGGAGGGACATGGAAGAGCTCCGCGCCAAGGCGTTGGAGGAGACGGGTTTGCCGGCCCCGAAACTGCCTTGGGAGGTACCTCTGCGGGGACCGATGACGGGACTGCCCACATCCAAGAGTGGATCAAGGAGAAAAGCAAGCTCCTTTGAGTACTCTGTTTCTTCTGTAACTCCGTGGCAAATGAAAGAACGAAGAGTCCAACTGGATGTTGAAAGAATAAAACCACGTTCGCGATTGCGGAAGGCACAGGGGATTTTCATACATGTACACACATTCAGGTTTTCGTAATTCAAGAGGGATTGGGAGCTTCTGTCCGTTGTAGGCGCTTCAGACGGCATAACAGCTGCTTTCGCAGCAGTGGACTCTCGAAATGGTTCATCCGCAGCGGGAGCATCACTGGAGAGGTCCGGGAAATACTCAGGAATGAGAGATCTGTCGATAACCATGAGACGCTCGGAAAACGAGACAAAGATTGGTCGACGTACTCATAGACTCCCTTATCTTTATTGCTCCAGACCACAAAGACCACCCGGTCAAGCTGAAATGCCCTGTGGTAAGATCGGAAGTGGCGAAACGCATTGGATGGTTTTCACCTTTTCGCCAAGCTCAGAATCGCAAAAACGCCGAACTAGGTCGAGAGCGATATGCGTCGCGTCTTCAATAGGATAGCCATATATTCCGGTTGATATGGAGGAAACGCCTGTCGGGATGAGGGGGCTCCGAAATTTATCAGTGTAGGCCTTTACAATGTGCTTCAAGTCATTTTCGACTGCGAGGGTCAGACTTGACCGATAGCACGACTCGAGATGCTGGGCACAAGTCTCAACATCTGACCGGGAATAAACTGGTCCGACAGTGTGGATTATGTGCTTCCTGGAGTCGGAATGATTAATATTCTCGTGAGAGTAAAACTCAGGGAATCGACAAACGAGGGGAGTTTGTATGCGGCGGTAATCTTCGCCTCGCCTGTCTCACATCCACCTAGCTCCTTGCCTTTGTTGCGGGTGCTAAGCAGGGGTACATATCGAGGTGAGCATCAACTGACATTCCTCGTACAACTCCCGCCCAGCAGCGGCATGTATCGCGCCATCGACTCTTACGCGAATCTACTAAGTCTCATGTCGACTATGAAGTGAGACGACGCACCTCCACCGCCACCTAATCGCGTGAAAACGCGCACTCGGAGAACAAAGAGAGAAACACGTACCGAGCAAGCTTCTGTTGGCAGCGTTGACGATGGAGTCGACCTCCATAACGGTAATGTCCCTTGACTAGAGGCATGTCAAAAACACCACCGCCGTCGTGCGGTCGTTCGCCTCACAAGAGGCAGATTCGGTCCAAGTACCCTCCATTCGGTTGGTACCGTGATTTCGCAGCGGCTTGGAGGATGCCGCCCTGGTACAGCTGGCGGATGGTCTTGATATCATCTAGTTTAACGACCACGACGTCTTCTGAGTCTTCTGAGTCGGACAATGACATGTTGTGAAAACTACAACCAGAGTCTCGAAGGTGATAGGGAATGATATCAAATACAAATCATCTCCAATAAGTACATGTCGACGGGTGAACCACCAGAGCCCCCACTGTCGAGGCAAAATGCGTAGCGAGTGGATAGTTTATGTATAAGAGTGCCGCAGAGCATGCACATTAATCCGAATATAGAGTCGTAGAAGGTAGGCAGTCCAATTTGTGGAGGTCATGAGCGCGGACTATGTGACCGCCGAGGCATCTCGGGTAAGGCGGGGACGGGGTATTCAAGCATAGGCGAGCCAGTTTGTGATCGCTCGGCCACGGTGACTGTTTGAGAGGCTGCCAATGTCCGTTCGGTGTCAGCTGAGCCGACGGTGACAATAGGCTGGTTGTGAGGGTAATATGACACCCGCCGTGAGTTGGCAAAGTCGTAAACGGTGAACCTGAGGGATGGATATCAAGATCGGTCGGAGATGTGCTAGAGAGGGAGTCTCACTTTTCTTCCAGTTCTCGGAGCTCCGGCTTCAGCTTATCCAAGTCGGCATGAGCCTTCCGCTTGGTATGTGTTAGAGGCTTTTCAACCATTAAAAATTCATCCAGTTCGTGGGAAACGTCAAAATTGGCTCCTTTCGCCTGCGGGGATACGAGTAAGCGAGACGACAGGCAACAGACACGACAACGAACGTCGGGTACGAATGGTGGCTCCGCTTCCTTACGTTGCAGGGCGTCCCAGTCGATGGCAGCGAACCAAGGGTGTGCCTTGATATCCTCCAGACCTTGACCGTCTGGTCGGCAACCCAGTCGCGTCGCAGGATCCTTGTCCAGCCACCCCTTCAGCACCCTGATGCAAGAATCCGAACCTTGGATCTGCTGTCCTCCGGGAATTTTAGCGGGTCTTTGATAATTGACTGTGTCATTCGCTCCGAGGTCTTGCCGTCAAACGGTCGTTTGTGGAAAAGGAGTTCATACGCGGTGACACCCAGACTCCACCAATCGACAGGCCATGAATAACCCTTGCGATCGACAACCTGGGGCGCCATGTACGCCATGGATCCGGCGACGCTTGTGTGTAACCGCCGATCGGAGTAATGTATGGCAACCTGTGCGATGTGAGTCGGACAACAAAATCGAAACGGGAGTCGCGTACGTTGAAATCAGTAATGTGAGCATGCCCTTGTGCGTCCAAAAGAATGTTGTCGGGCTTCAAATCGCGGTGTATTATCTTTGAACGGTGGAGGTATTCGAGGCCACAGGAAAGCTCTGTCATTGCAACAGTTGAGCAATGGTTGGCTTCCCGTTGGTGCACCATACGCACCTGCCATCCAGAAGCACACGACCTTCTCTTCAATAAACCCCTTCCGCTCAAGGTGAACTGCACGAGTATTGAATCGCTGTGCTGCAACCGGGAGAAATGGCACATACATCGTAGGTCACCTCCCAACATAAGGTCGAGAACAAAGAAGCAATTCTCGTCATCTTGAATGCATATCGCAAGTTGACGATGAACGGATGGTCTATCTGCAATGGCCATGTATTCAGACGCGTCTTCGGACGGAGAGTAAGTTGTGTTACGGACCTCTTCAAGCAACCGTCGTTCCTGAATGACGTTGGCCACAGCTTTCTGTCTGATGCATCGAGCCTTGTCGATGTACTATTCAGAAACTTAGTTGTCGAAACTGGCAGACGTAGGGAGCACGTTGCGTGCCTTCAAAGCGTATAATTTTTTGGTCGGCTTGTGTTCGACGACGCGGACCTATGAACGTGATGAGGGAGACTGAGAGCTTGAGGATTCTCTCTGGACCTTTCCAAACGCTCCTTTGCCGACCGCGCGGTGAAGGTCGAAATGGTAGAGAGTAACTTCTGCATTATAGTCGACGGGCTCGGAGAGACAGCAACAGACGGCTCCCATGGCGCCAGCGAGCAAAGGGCAAGAGAGAGAGACGAAAGAACACAAGATCAAACAGCCGCCACAATGTCTCTATGCGGCCAATTAGCCCCTTCCGGAATAAAACATCCGCAATATAGTACAAGGCCGCCCTTTTTGCTGCTCCCACTCTTTGTTCCCAACTGCTCGAATGCCTCGCGTGCTTGATCCCCTCCACATGTTTATTTCACTCAGAAAGAGTAGAAATTAGAAATAGAAAATATAAAAAAAGTCTTGATTGAGCAGAGGAACCAAAAATAGCCATGTGCCCGATCTGACAGTCATATGGATGCTGTCAGTCTAGTTGCACCATGGACCACGAAGAACAGACTTCTCTCCTCGCCCGAACCTCGCAACCGTATCCGTATTTCCTCTCGTCCCCGCCATCAAGGCCGACGTTGTGAGCTCCTTGTCTGGCCGGCTTTCCCTCACACCAACCTACGCGACCGTTTCAGAAAAAAACGATTGACAGTGCTCTGACTTGGGAACAGTTGACCGCCTCTGACGTTAATTTCTCCATTGTTCGCCCTCTGGTTCTCAAGTATGCCAAACTCAAAAATCTGGCCATTGTGTACGCCTGTCTCGTCGTCAGAGTGGGACTAGTCGTGTCTCCATGTCTGTTTCATGCGTTGATGAAACTTCAAAGGCTTATTTCCTAGAACAATCCGAGGATGATCTCGCCTATGCAGGGGTCATGCTAACACGTGTGAGCTGGCCGGCCGCGTCGCGGTAAATGGTTACTTACCGTAGGCTCAGGCGACATTATGCGAAATTCTGGCCATGAAGCTCCTGAGCCACTTTGCCTCCAACTACATCGAGCTTGTTGCCGTCCTTACCACCACATGGAGTCCACTTGCTGGTGCACCTCACCAGGTCGTCGAAGAGGTCAAACGCGTGCTCGGAAGCAACGCAAATGTCAATGACGCCCAAAGTGCCCTCGAAATGGCCATCTCTACGCAGGCTAAACATTTCATTGCCTCCCCTGTTTCTCAAACGGTCATCAACGACATTTATTCTGGTCGCGTCGTGTTCTCTACAGCACCCGTTCGTTCCGTTTTAGCGGACAACTATAAACCCAGAGGCATCACGATATATAATTCGCGCGACGGCCCTTTCCTCGATCACTATCGATTGAGGGTTCCCAAGTATGGTGAGGCGTACCGCTGTTTCTCGGGAAGATATTAACCGCATATGCGAAGGTGCCATACTTGAACTTCTCAATTTTGGTATCCGCATGTGCTCTGGCATCGACGTTACCGCTCACCACAGTACCAGCGTGCCTCTTGATCACTTTTGTATTGTGTCTTTCAAGTTCGCTGCCTCGCTTCGAGCGTTGGGCATCTATCTGACCTTTTTTGTCTAGACAAAGATCTGGAAGCACCCAATTTCTGGGAGATCATATTTTGCATATTCGGGGCAGCATTCGTCCGTTAATCGCACCCAGTAAGGATTCATCTTTGACTAGTCCCAGATTCTCGAGGAATACACCGCAAGTGCGGAACACGGTTGGATCATATATATCGCCAATGTACGCCTCACGAATCTGCGTATTCCATCTAAACATGCGCAGATCTGGAACGCCTTTGATACATCCTTTTGCATCGTCTCTCTCTGTTACATCGTCATGCGCATCAGAGGTCTTGCTTACGGGGATCTCGCCGCATCCGCCCTGTCGTTCGATATACTCGCGTGCGGTGCTTGTATTCTGTTTCCCAGACTAGCGTTCTTCGCGGTCTCCAACAACGTCGTTGTGTTGTATGGGATTCACTAGGGGTGACCTATCGTATTCTAATTCCCTGCACTCAGATCGCTGCGTGCCATGATTGTCGAATTCCTATTCTTCATGGGAATCGCTGCCATATGTTTTTCGGGCTTGTTGTTCACGCTCTGGACGCTCAGCAAGGGGACATGGGCTCTGCAATCAATCGCCTGGCTCATGGTGCAGATCTGGTTTGGAAATACGTACCTATCGTTTGCACAAGCCAAAGTGAGTAATCTCGATCTCTCTGGCAAATTTTGAGCTTTATCCATACACAGTCCTTCCATCCTGTTTTTGGTCCCGTAAGTCAGGCGACTGCTATCACCACGCAACCTCAGCTCGCGCCTTAAAATAGCGCTGACAATGCTCCCCAGATTTTGATGACCTGTTTCGCGGCTCTTAGCAACGTTAGTCTTTCGCCAATTCTCTCCCACTCCATGCTTAGCACCTCCACACAGACGCTCCTCCTGACCAGTACGTGAACAGCGGAATATCCCCTTTTTGAGCTATGACCCACGTTATCTCTCCAGTCCTCATCTCCATCCTGTCAAATACCGTGGCACGGATTGATGCAGTAAGTTGCTATGTACTGACGTTCAGTTCCCCGCACTCACGAGAACCAGAACGCTACCCAGGAGCATTTGTTCCAGTTTGCGATAACTACGGTCGAGGGAGTACAAGCGGACGCTCTCTTTTCCTATCAGCCACCATTTAACCTCTTGGCGCTCGCGGTTTTGAAACCTGCGAGCTGGTGTGTCACTCCGCGAACCCTTCATTCGCTCAATGTATTCTTGATCAAACTCACAAGTTTCCCCATCTTGCTGGTCATCGGATTGTATGAGCGATATTTTGCAGCAGGCCAAATCATCCGGGAGTCTTCCAAGGTAACCAATGGATATGTTCGACACCATGTTTTAAACTGAATCTTGTTCCAAGGACGCAGCTCACACGCTGTTTAATTCTCTGCCGCGTCAGATCAAGAATATCCCGCTCTTTGAGGCGCTCATGGGCTCGACTTCTAACGATCTCTACCAGGCAATTTTTGAGATCGACGCACCTGCAGGGTTGTTCAACGACTCTGACGAGGAAGATTTGCCTCAATTACGCTCTGTCGCTTCGCGCGACAGCCTGGCGTCGACAGCTGGCGTGCGGCGGCGTATCTCGCACGTAAGCCTTGCACCACCGCGATCTCCGCGCCGCAGAGAACGCAGCCCGCTGCGGCCGCTTAGTGGGCCCGGCATTGACGTGACTCTGAGTTCGGCTGAGATACCTTCCGGCGGGAACAGTCCACTCGCCAAATTTTTCTCACAAACGGAGCCTCCGCATTCAGCTCCTGTGGAAGCGAGTCTGCGACGTATGGAGACGATGCTGGAAGATCTGCGCGAACTACCGGTGCATCGGCTAAAAGACGAGATGCGTGAATTGCAGGTCCGTCTTGAAGAACCTCTTTGGCTCATGGAATTCTAACTTTGGTCACAGGAACGGCAGGCGCGGATTGAACAGTTGCTGCTGACATTGACGAGAGGGATGCGGTCAAGTGATACAAGCCTGCATAAGTAGTCGTCCGTCAGTCCGCTTAGTGACATGATTGCCAACCTTGCCAATAAATTATTCGTTTCGCAAGAACTACTACTACGCAAAGGGCCTCGGAAAATCGCCGTGGCATGGCGTGCCGTGGCGTGCAGTTCCCGTGCACTAACGTGCACTTGGCTACTTTCCAACCGACTTCACCGTCCTTCCCTTGCGTCGTACTCAGAGCTCGCGCGCCGAGTCCAAATATTGTCTATACTTTGCAAGTTAAATCAACGAATACCAAGACATGTATTTTCAACATGTCCTTGTCTTCGATCTCCGTCTGAGACTTGAGAAATGGACTCAAGCACATGTATGATGTTGGTGGTCTAGCGAAAGAGCGGCCGCGGCAACCTCAGCTCGGATCAACCTATCAGTACCGCATAGCTCATGATCACTGATCATGAGGCATTGATCACGACTCAAATTGAAACCCCGGCCGATCCGCGGCGTTACCTAATAGTAAGAACACCTCCAACTTTGATGACAGTGCGCACAGAACATTCAGGCATCTTATTATTTGCCTTGCACTGTTACATACGTTCCTCAAGGAAGCTCGGGGTCCAGTGCTCATCTTCCAACTCTCGGAGTGACCGTTCGGAACGGCGTCCGACTTTGCGTTGATAGAGTGTTGGAAGCGTCGAGCCTTGAACGGAGCTGTCTCGGTTCCGTGGACGTCGAGTGAACCGGTCGTGTGCCTCTCATGTCGTGAGTGCTCTGAAAATTGCAGGGGGCAGCTGAGCTGACGGACGGACGCACTCCGGTAGCTGGTTTTTCGAGATAGACAACTTGCTTGATTTGAGCCAACGCAAGCCTTTGACGCTCCAATCTTTCTTCCTCTGCGCTTTACCTCCAGTGGGACACGTTTACTTTACAGCTCTGCCACTGTAGATCTTGACGCCGCATCCAGGTGGCTTTGTACTATGTTACCAACGTTCTGGCGATCCTGGGGCCTCGGGCTTTCGTTCTTCGCATCGCATTGCTACCGTTGACTCTTTCCATGGCCTATCGCGCGGTGTTTCTTGACCTCGCCAAGGGCTTATCTGCCTCTTCTGCGAAAGAGCTGAATTATCTCAATCAAGCCTGGACGGTGTGTGCAATGTCGCAATATCTATGTAGCTAACGGACGGATAGCTGGGCATGTTCACTGTCTTCACCCGCTCTCTCTATCGAACCTTTGGTTCGCAACCACAGCGCGTGCGGGATGCTTCCAAATCCACGGTCACTCCGACCTATAAACAGCTCGCCCTCGATGCAGCTGATCTGACTTTCAGTCTACGGGGGCTTCGTTGGGATTTCGCCGAACAAAGTCGGGTGCCTCCGCACAAACGACCGTTGAATCCGACCTCGGCTTGGGCTATTTCGACTCTTCGGTCACTTGTGGCTCATGTCATTGCAGTTGCAAGTGTTCTAGCGGTTGAATTCATTCACGCATGTTTCTCATGTTCGGCAGGATTTCTTGCAATACGTCTGCCAGTGCTTCGACTTTGACACCATCGGCTCGACCACCGGTGGAACTATCTACGACATGTCATTGGAGCCATCTGTCCGATACTTACGTTCCACTGCGCTGACGTTTCTCCTCGGGTTGATCATCTACGGGGCCATACAAATTGGACACGACGCTTTTGCTCTCATCGCGGTCACATTATTCCGCCACCAATCTCCTTCGGACTGGCCCCCTTTATTTGACTCGCCCTGGCTCGCAACATCGCTCACAGAATTTTGGGCCGTAAGGTGGCACCAGGTGTTTCGCCAGGAATTCGTCGCCCTTGGGGCTTGGCCGCTCGGTTTGGTGGCCGGACGTCCTGGTGCGGTCTTGGGTGCATTTTCTGTGTCTGGAATTCTGCACTTTGTGGGTCTCTGGGGCATGGGAAGGGGCGGAGATCCAAGGGTCTTCTTCTTCTTCCTAATGATGGGCATAGGGGTCGTTGTCGAGGGGATTTGGAAGAAAATGACTGGAGTACGTGTATGCGGGTGGCTTGGTAGAATCTGGGCGTGGGTCCAGATCCTAGGTTGGGCTCATCTCATGATGGATCCCTGGTGCCTCAGCGGCATAATGGGCTCGGTTTTTGTTCCGCACACGTTGCGGCCTTCTGTAAGACTTTATACTCTCATAGTGGATATTCTACACGCTGTACCAACTAGCTAGCACATTGCGTGCAATAATTACAACACTTTCAGTCCTTCAACAACTTCCTCGACGTCTCCGCGCCCCAACTCTATAATACCTAGCTCCGCCTTGGCCCGGAGTACAATTTCTTTGACGCCTTCCTCACCAGCTTCATCAAGAACCTTGAGAATGCCCTGTTCTCCTCCTACAACTTGCCGAATGTAGTCCATGATGCTTTTCAGGTCATACCACTGCAATGGACCCGTCCATTCGGAGACCTTGTTTCCATTGAAACAAGCCTTGTACCGGACCTTGTCCGCATATTCCTTCGCCAATCTATCGAACTCCGCCTTTTGCCAAAATAGTCCAGGGCGTGCTGGATCTGCTCTTCCCTGTTTAGGGCGTTTAAGGTGCGGCGGTGCGCACCCTCCGAATGGTCCGAATGCTTAACCCACTGAACGAATTCAGTGTACATCTTTCGTTCTAGCTTGACTTTGGTGATCCCTTCGCCCTCTGATCGAAACCTCGCCGGGTCAAAGAGCCAAGACGTCGCTACCCATTCAAACACTTGTCTTTTGGTTTGAAAGCCTTCTTTCCACTGGTCCATCGAGAGCCCCATGTATTTCACAATGTCGTCCATAGACTCTGACAGTTGGAAGGGGCCTCGAGGAGGTCGAGGGATCTTCGAGAAAGTTGAGATGCAGATTCACAAGGGAAACAAAGCGAGGGACCTTTAAGCCTTTGACGCCGAATGCTAGGTGTTTGTTGCGGGCCAACAGCCCCAAAATCATTCCGAGGTCGCCATAAGAGTGATGAAAGAAAATCCGCGAAAACTCTGCTCGGTCGTCGCAGACATGCACATCAATCTGCATCAGATTTGAGTGAGTCACAGATAAAAGCTGGTGGGGTTAACCTGGTAATAGATGTCTGCTTGATTGTCCTGAGCTGCTGCAGAACGTCGTGCCTGCTCTTCCTCTTCATGTCCTAGTTCGGACCATTCGCCACGCTCGACAAGCTCGGGGGAGTTGAGCTTGAAGCGAATGCAGATGCATTGAACTCACGCAAGCATAGTTCGAGGTGCGATTTCCATCGGCGACAATTGCATGCTTCGCGTCAAGGATCGCTTTGACTTGCGCGTGCGATGTAGCTGGATCAAGTGGATCGCACACAAGAAAATCGAGGTCGCCGTGGTCGTTTTTTCTCCGGCGCTTCGAATGGAGTGGATACAACCGAGTATAGGGTCTGAAGCCGTGGTGTTAGACGAGCTTTGAGTGCGCGGTAGACGGCAGGGGGGATGCGAGGAAACGCTGAGGAAGAGAGAGTGGATGCGAACGCACTGCCACCCATGAGTGTCCTAATCAAAGTTTGTTCAAACAACGTGACCGCGCCTAATTAGCACCGTCATTGACCAAGACCGTATAGTATATATACCGCGCGATTCTATGAAGCCCTTCCCCCACAACCCCCTCCTCTTCGAGACTCTTATCTTGACAGTCTCGTACAAACCCGCATTGCTCTCAACCAGCTAAAGGAAGTTCCGGACTCGCGTCCAACCTCCCCAGATATGAACGAGCACGAAGAGCGCAGATCCCGAGTATCCAAGGCATTCAACGATGCGAAAGGGAACCCCTCTAGCGGAAAGTGGGGCGTCTTCGCCAAGCTATTGCAGACGGCGAACTCGCTAGGTAGGTATCGGTATATCAACACGCGCGCAGACGTGGCGCCGCCCGAACCTGGCCCAGACGGCTGGCCGCAGCTAGAAACGGAGGGGGACTGGTTTGCTTGGGAACGCAAGCGAGAGGCGCAGCTGCAGAGGGACAAGGAAAGGAAGGAGGCGGAGCTAGCGCTTGAAGCGAAACGCAAAGCGGAAATGGAGCTCGAAGTGCAACGCAAAGAGAAGGAAGAAGAACGATTGAAAATGGCCAAACGAACGCAGATTGAGAATTGGCAGCGTTCTGTGCCTTCCTTGCCTGTCGATCTCGAGCTGCCCGACGACGTTCCCGGGGTGGCCAGAAGGAAACCATCTGCGAGGCCCCCGAAGTCTACAAAAACTGCTTCCTACGGTCCCAAGCCTCTCTCTACAAGCATTACTGGTTCGCATTCTACAAAGTCAAAGCCGCGCAGTCCTGTCGATCCCGCCGAGGTAAGCTTTCTTATCGTCTAATTGTTCAATTAGTGCTCACTACAATGTCACAGGACGCGCCATCCTTCCCTCTCATCTCGAAACATCTACCCCACGTCCTCCACTTCACCGTAAGGGCAATTCTTCTGGAAAAGACCTCGAAAAAGAACTGGTCCCATCTTCTTCACCTCTTTCACCTCCTAACAAGCCGCGCAATGGTTTCCCAGAGTCGTCATTTGCTACTAACTCTCCGTTAAAGCATGGTATGGCTCATGAAATTCCCTCTTCGTCTCCCATTTCCTCTCCCCCAAAAACGAACGTGTCTACGACCGCTCTCGTCCGTCCGGGTCACTTCTGAAACGCCCGCGCTCTGCGTCACCCACTCCTGTCGTCGCCAAAAAGCCTCGATCTGTGGCACGCGCGACTCCGTCTCGCAACACTCTTCCGAAGCTCCAAGATCTCATTGCCGCCTCCGCGCAGAAGAAGAAAGGGAAGGGAAGGGTAAGGGAGACGCCGCTGAAACGCAAATCTACTTCGCAAGAGCCCTCGTCTTCGCTAGCGCAGATTGGGGATGAGGATGCTCGCAAGCGGCTCGATTTACAGGAGGACATCGAGGACGTGGTAAATTGGGATCTTGCGCTCGAGCCCAAGCTTGGCGAGAACGCGGTGGTGTCGCCGTCGAAGTCGCTTTCATCTATCGACGGTTCGAACTCGCTGGAATCGCAGGATAGCGTGGCCATGCCGAACTTCTCGGGTGGCGATCCGTTCGACCCGCAGGGGGTCTCTACACAGCCTATGGGACGGCTGGAGTCTGGAGGATTGAGTTCAAGCACGATCAACCGAGCTGGATTTGGGCAACCGGTGGAATATGGGCTTACTGGGACGTATGAGTCGCAGATGGACATGGAAACTAATATGCTGGGGGTGGAACAGCTGTTGGACGCGGATGTGGGTGGTCCGTGGATGGGCGCAGTAGGGTCGGACTCGGACGACGGGCGGTAGGGTGGTCGGCGCAAGACACCTTAGAAAAAGAATCGAATGAATGTTGTCTGTTATTTTGATCTAATGGAATCACTGCCCGTAGAGCTTCTGTATGAAGTGCAGCTCTACGCATTGTCTACCGCCTTGCCAATAACGAGCCGCCGGCTGCATGGCATTTTCCGTGCAGTGCCCGCCTCGTACAGCGCTCAATATTTGTTGACCCACATCGAGCCTGGCCACAAACGTCTCGACGATGTGGTTTCCAAGATCCTTCGCTTCCCGCTGTGCTCTTTGCCTGTCCTGGACCTTGTTTTACGCACCTGGCCGGAAGACGATGCCTCAGCACTCTCACTAAAGGAACCTGCAACATACGAAGCGGATCCAGAACCACCACCGCTGCCCCCCGTGCGTGCCCCTGAGCTCCCAAAGCGTCTCTTCCGCGCTCTTGGACCACGCAAGGTGGGAGAATACACCGTGGATGATGCGCCAATGCCGCTTCTGCGCTACCTGTACGCCGCATCGCGCCTCACCCGGCCTGACGCCAACTCACACGATGGGTACGCACTCACGCGCGCGGTGCATGCGGGGTTCATTCCCTTGTGCAGCTTCTGCTCGAATACGGCGCGTCACCCGCGCGAAAGGGCGGTCTCGCGGTGCTCGTGGCGATCCGGCAGAAGAATTTTGCGCTTGTGCGCTTGCTTATCGAGCGCGCGGACAATTTCGAGGGCAGGAACAAAAAGAAGCGGCGCCGGTTGGAGGACAGGATGCAGGTCACGCCAGACATGCTCAAGGCGGCGGTTAAGGCAAAGGCGAGGGACATTGCTGAGTATTTTATGCAGGAGAAGGGATGTGTGCCGGACATTCAAACGCTGCACATGCTCATGCGCTGAACGGATACATTACAACATTCTATAATCCAGACACAGCGGATCATAATAGTGGTCGTCGATACAGGTAGAACATGAATAGAGAGAAAAATGTGACAATTAGATGTCGTCAATGTCAAGGTCGCCGTCGTCGTCGCCGAACTCGAACGTGCACTCGCCATCCTCTTCGCCGAACGTATCGGTCTCGTTTATCTTGGCGTGCTCCGGTAGCTCACCATAGGCCTTCACTGAGCGGAAATGTTAGCGTTTTGACTGAACAAGCTGAATGAAACCGACGCACGATTTCGGGCTTCGTCAGCCGTATATTTGACTATGACGTCCGCCTTGTCGTCTTGAAAATCACGGAGAGACAGCAGCACGATGTCGCCCTGATTGATCCACACCTGGAGTAACGTTTGTGCCTGCAGGGCGGGCATACGGGTGGGTGCGTACCTTTTTGCGCATCTTGCCACGAATGTGCGCTAAACGCTTCTCACCGTCAAAGCACTGCGCCTCTAGGCGTCCGTTCCCCAGCATCTTCACCACCTGGGCGTATTCTTGTCCATCCTCACGGAAAACGAGTTCGCGCTTGTCGTCATCGTTCTCGTTTTTACCACGTCTCCGATTTTTCCCTCCCTGCCAGGAAGTGAGCATCAGCGCCGAGGGGCATAGAAGCATTCCGCACCTTTCCTTTGTTCTACGGGGGCTCGGATTCAGTTTTTATCCGGTGATGTTGTGTGCGATGACGGACCTTGGGCATGCTGTAAAGCGGGGTTGATGTCTCCGCGGGCGACGCTTGGCTCAGCGGCGGCGGCAGAAACGATATAGGCGGGCGATGCGCCGGGCGTTGTGCAGTCAGCGAGTAGAATCGATGACTTGTTTGTCTCTGATTCTCTGACTCTAACTTCATCGATGCATTTTTCGTACCGCAATTTCGCCGCGTCTCAACTGGGTTTCACACAGAAGCGCTATAAGTATATATAAGTTTTGGTGCGGAAAATTTTATCGTTGCGCAGTGTCGCGAGAACGGCCTCGATGCGCGCGTGGGACTTGCTACCATCGCAGTCCGCTGGTGCCGGCTCTAGAATCTTGTTTCAAGGAGCCCGGGCGGAAGAAACGGAAGCGGTGCGTTGTTGATGATACAGGCGAGAAACATGTGGGTGCTACTATTCAGTCGGAGGATACATCCGTCTCAGATGGCGATACTTCCGCAGTGCATACAGTGCGAGCGTTTCTACCCGGTATCACTGGTTAGCACGACTCCCAGTCCGATATTGAGAACACACCTTGTTTGATGTATTCTCCCAGCTTGAGTGCGGATTCGATTTCTTCTGGGTCTGTGAGAGCGCGATTGCCTGCTCACGCAATATGGTAGATCCGCTCAAAGACCAGTACATGATGATCTTGTGCTACTTACGCTCGAAAAGCTGTCGAATTTTCGAGTGGAAATTGTATCTAGCAGGGTGTGAGGGTGCATCTGAAGGGGACTGGGACGCAATACGCTGGATCGGGATACTCTCTCCCCAGTCTGTGCAGTTCTTTGTAGAGAGAGATGCTGCGGCGACGGTAGTCCATTGGGACTGCCCAAAATGGGTTCTGACGCAAGCTCCCGATTTGGAATATCACGATTCACGAAGCAAACCGTCGTTCGCTTACAGCGCAACTTGGGCTTGCTGATACTGTGTGTGCATTTTAAACTAAATGGCCAGAAGGTTTCATCCGGGGCCCGACCACGCACATCGAAATGCAACACGGAATGGATTGCTGTCGGTACACGCGCTTGATCTTTTTTACCAGCACTCTGATCCACAGGGTTCTACACCACATTCATTCGTGCTTGCAACGTTGACCCAGGCATTTCCCCTCTGCAACGCATTCGTTTTGAATAACTCTGTGTGGCAGCACTCCGCCGGCCAAACCGCGTTAGTTGTTGATACATTCATTAACCAATGTTCATCTCGACATCCGTAGGCATATCCATAGCACGCTCCTTCCCCTTCCCCTTCTTACTATGCCGCTGATACTTATCCCTCAGCCCTCGTATGATCTGCTTGAACTCGGTCATCTTGAGCGAGGCCGTCGACGTCTGGTCCAGCGCCAGCTGGAGGAGCTCCATGATGTGCGGGTTCAGCTGGTCCACGCTCAGCGCCTGATTGTCATTCAGCGACTGCTGCGAGGGAGGGAAGGAAGGGGAAGAGGGAGCGCGCGTACCTCGTGGTACTTGAGGATGGCCTTGTCGAGGTTGTCTGAGAGGTGATACACGATGCCGAGGAATCCTAGCGCAACAGGGTGCCGCGGGTCCACGTCCAGCACTTTTTGATACGCGGCTTGCGCCTCGTCGTAGCGTCTAAATAAATCACGACCATCAGTATACTTCCGCATCTCTACGTGAGCCGGAGTACTTCAACTTCCGAAGACAGGTGCCCAGGTTCAGATACGTCGTGGCCCACGTCTTCTGCGAGCCCGGGGTGACTTGCGCGAGATCGAGCGCCTGTTGGAAGTGCCCGTGTGCCTTTTTGTAGCTATAGCACGATGAGCGCAATCGAGAAGAAAAGGGCGGATGTGCGTACTCTGCGTGGTTGAAGGCCATCACGCCGAGCTCGTTGATGAGCAGCGGGTCGCCGTCGCACAGGGAATGCGCCGCCTTGAGCGCTTCGTCTGCCAGCCGGTGATTCGACAAGGTGATGTTCTCCATCCCGACGAACATGAGCGGAAGGTGCGATCTACGAGAAAGCGTGAGTGCGCGAGCGACGGGGGAGAAACGATGCGCACCCCGTGAACATACGCGCGCAGGTCGAATACGCCGTGATGGCGTGGTCGTGCTCGCCCTCGAGTGCAAAAGTGTGTGCGAATGCGAGCCAGGCAGGCCCGAATCGCGGGTCCATCAAGGACGTTTTGCTGCATATGATGAGAGGCGCGAAAGGGATGGTGAAGGTCGACGGTACCTGAAATATTGTCGGGCCTCCGTCCATTTGGAATTAGTCAGATACCAGACCCCGACGGCATACCAGCTGAGCGGGTTCTCCGGCTCGCGGTCGACCATCTCGTGCGCAAGGATGAAGAGCTTCGAGTGC
>QVIE01002687.1:0-20087 GCA_013387415.1 Panellus pusillus | reverse complement strand
CAGCCGAGCATTGTTAGGAGTGCAGCGCGCCTCCATCGCAACTGCTTCCACCCTGAGGATGGATCCCGAGGGCCGACTGGCATTCAACTATCACTTGAGTATCAGCAAGAAGCTGGTCAGGAATTCTATCGCTGTCAGCGGAGATGCCTAACGGAATCCATCAGAATGAGAGCATATAAGCGCTAACCACTTCACAACTCGTCGAAGTTTGAGAAACGGCCCATCTCGAGTCCTTGTTCAATCTCGTTAGGATGTAAGTAAGTGAAGTACGTATCAGAGTGCCTCATCCAGAGAGAGATGCAGCACCCCGATCGCTTCGGTCTCCCTCCGTCTTCAATTGGACAAATTCAGCGAAGTCAAGCATCTACGTCACGGCGCAGTTCTCCGAAATCCGGGAGGCTTAATTAGACTATTTCGACTGACGCTCTAGATTTACAAGGGGGAAGCCCCGCTCAGACAATGTACGATTATCGTGAATATGACAGCGCCATGAGCAACCCGACCTCCTGGGTCGTCGAAGCGGAGGGACGCAGAATTTGGTCTACGGAAGCCATTCTGTTGAGAGATGATGCTGGCATGTACGTTCGTGAATGAACTGGTCAATCTAACAGGTTTCATAGACTTCTCTCATGCGAGAGTTACCTCGTTCATTGTCGCTGTCCGCCCGTGAATTATCCTCCGTCTCACAAAGCTCACCGGGTCACCAGTAAACCGATTAGGAGGCACGCACTCAGTCACTTAGCATATAATTATATAGTGGTAAGCTTATTCGTTCTCCCACCAGACTGCCTGTTTGGTTTACGGAGTTTCAGGTTGTGAAAATTGATGATGGCCAGACACTCGATGTGGCTGCTGGACACACTACTTTCGTCCCGGGGTCACAGTGAGAAAGCCTGTTTCAGAGACCTCCAGTTACCACAGATCGAAGGTCGCGCGGCCCTCGAGCGGAAATGCCTTGCGAACGACTTACGTTCCGTTTTCTTCGCCGAGGTAACATCAGACAAAGGGGATGCTGTACAGCGAGGTAGAGTCAAATCGAAAGCTCGCTCAATCTGATTAATGCTGTGTAGGGCAACCTTTCAAGGAGACGATGGTAGTTCATGCCACGGACAGGTCTACGAGAATTTGCGACATAAAGGCTACCTTCCGGATGTCCAACAATCACCAGTGGGTGGCGAGACAAGCCGCCGCTATAGGGGAGATCAAACTTCATCAACGATTCTTGCGCTAGAAGGTCGCTTTTCAGTGACACTCTCGACTCATTCGAATGTCTTTTCGAGAGGAAGCATATCACACGTGCCGTCTACTGAACTTCCAAACGATGGCCAGCCACCCGTGGGCCCATAATCTCCACTAAGCCACTCTTCGATTCAAGCTTGAAGTTCCCGAACACTGTTGCCACCTTTCCATCCCACCACGGTTCCACAGAGGCTGAATTGACACTGGAACTTTCAGTTTCATATTGTCGTGATGCTTCCGTTTGCATCCTCGGAGTGGAAAGCGTCAACAGCAATGACGACCTTGAGGAGGCTGAAAACAAGATGCCCCTATGATGCTGCCGTGACCGAAGAGGGTCTGTGGGAATCGCATACTCCGGTTGGCGATGTGAAGGCCTAGACTGCGTACAAGTACCACAGCCTCAGGTTGACCGCCGTTCCTCTCGTTCTTGAGCGCAATATTCAAGCGGCCAGTGGTACACTCACTACCTTGCAGGTCTCACACCGGAATTCCCTGCGCCTGTTGTGTTCCACGCCGCACAGCCGCAAATCATTGCGGAGGCCCTCCTTAACACGTCCGCGCGGTTTATGCGTCCAGGCGACATGTTCGACCCTTTCGAGACTCGACGTCAATAATAGGACTCAGAGGTGACTCCGTCAGCGTCAGTTCGGCCAGCAGGTTCCTGATCCGGCCAAAAACTACAACCAAAGAAATCATGCCGGCCTCCTGTGCAAGAAAAAAGTGGTCGCCGAGAAAAGAGACGTTTTGCCGGTGCCACAGTCCCATGCCGCAGAAGTGGATCCGGAGGATATTACCCAAGATCGGTTCCCCGTTGCTTTAAAAAATCAACAAAGCAAGTGTCGCCTATTGCCTGTCCTTCACAGAGCTACTGGTTTTGGCTGAGGGCCGCCATCCTTGTCATAAAACAGAGTTTGACGTGAGCGAAACTGAGCACCGGCCTGGTTCGGGCCGAATGTCGTGACAGTCGATTCTGTCATTCTGATTCTGAATCCAAATCTTGACTCTCCTAGTGTGAAAATACTCGCTGTTCGACGTCCAACGTTCGACGCTGATTCAAGCTCAGTATCTGGTAGGCGCCTGTCGGTCGAGACTACACTTCGAACCATAGGCACTGTTTCGCGTTCTTGGTTTCTTCGGGAACAATACTGGCCAAGCCAATCCACTCGCGACAACGACTCGGACTCGGGATTGCACAGGTCGAGGCACACATCTACGTCATACAAGCGCTTCCGCCGAAGGCAACCTCACAGCCCTCTGATGACACTCATCATATTCATGTCGTCTCGGCGCTTGGTGATTCATAAATGGACGCTACGCGATTGAATTGGGGCAGTGGTCCGACTCCCGCATTCTTAAGGCAACACCCTCTTGACACCATCTATCTAACGACGTCCATGTCTAAGGAACCGCCTTCGTACGACTCTGCGTACGCTGACCAGAAAGTTGCTAGCTCGAGCAATCAGTCGCCGGAACCTCCAGAGCCGACCACCCTCGTACGATCCCGGCTCTCTGCGCGGCGTTCACCGTCAATTTCCGGCCTCATCGACGTCTTTCGGAAGACGCCTTCTGCAGGGGTACGCAAGAGCGTCTTCGAGGATGCGCGCATAGCGGTGCAACCCAACACGGGGACCGTAGACGAGCGCGTGGCGCTGTTGGCGCGCTGCGCCAAGCTCAGCATGCAGCACAAAATTGATTTTCAGGCGCTCTTGCAGGAGAATACGTTCCACAAGCATACGGCTTTGTACTGGGCCATCGTAAACAACCCAGGGCCACAACGAGGGCCGTTCGACCTTGTCAGTGCGGTGCTCCGGTATTCTGGTCCTTTGAAGAAGGGCACGATCAAGGAAGCACGACAGGCGTGCCTGTCTTTGGGGAACCAGGAAATGTTCCAGTTTCTGAGGATGTGTCCTGAGTTCGGGGCGCTCCCTGAGGAAGATCGGTTCCTTCTGGATACGCTCGTACCGCCGGAGGAAATCGAGCTGGAGCTCATGGAGGGGCCCGAGCAGCCGTTTAGCGTCAAGTTCAGGATCCCCATGTACAAGAAGCGCATGATGCTGGCTAGGCAGATCAAGCTAGAGTTTATTGCCCGAGGTATGTAGTGGTTTCCACCTTCCCCGTGCGACTGCTAAGAGGAGAAATCAGAACGGATGTGGTGCTTTTCATTCTTCACGCCTGCCAATTCACCCTTGGTACCCAAGAGCGACTCTCCTACGGCATGGTTCAATAAAGGCCAGTGGGGTACAAGCCTTCAACTCGTCGAAGATATGAGTCGGAGCACCCCGATGCAGTGCGGTATGATACTAATTGATGAGGCCCAGCCTGCGCGGAAGCCTGAGCACTCCTGGTCGCTGGGGTGGCCGCCGAAGCCGTTGCGCGGTGGCGGGTCCGAGGCAACAGGGGATGATTTTTTCTTCGCAGCTTGGTGGGCCACATTTGGGGAGGGACTCCAGGGGTAAGTCTAATTTCGTTGTGCAGTCGAAAGCTCACGCAACTTCTTCCCAAGTGAAAGGCCTTGCATTGCAGAAGACGGATCTATTACGGGTACGCTCGGCGTGAAACTATCAATACTGGCAGACTATCCGAAGAAATGGCCTCCTGCGAGCATACCTACTAAAGCTGATGATGAGTGTGTTGTTTGCTGAGTGGAGATGGGGTTGTAGGTTTATTTATTGCGACTGTGTAATAATAAAAAGAGATGGGATAGGCCTGGGGTCATCAGCGGGAACAAGACCAAAATGGCGTCGGCCGAAGGGCCGAGCGCTGAACGGGCGAACCGTCGGCAACGCACTGGCAATTCAAGTCTGTGCAATTGGGCGACTTCGGGAAAGGACGGAATCGGGATGTCAGGGTGATAGAATAAGCATGGACTCGTATTTCGCGGGTGGTGGAGCCAGAGTGGTGCAGGTCTTACGATACGTGCAGGACCCAGGTCCAGGAGAGAACTAAGCGTGGTCACCGGGTGAGTAGAAAGCTGTTAGGCGATGTGCTTCCCAGATTCCAACGTATATTCTGTTGTCGGTACTCGTCCGTTCTGAGACACGGGAGCATTCGGGAAGGAACTAGTTCTCGACCGAAGGTCGGACTGAGAACGACGAGAATGTGCAGGAAGGTAGGAGCAGGACGGAGGGTCTAGGCCCTGCCGCCCATGATTGTCTCGGTGTATATAAACACGGACTCCGGCTCGTGTGATCACAATCGTCGAATGCCATCACTGCCAGTGGATACACTCTCACCTCCACCACAATCTGAACCGTACGGCTCTGCCTCTGCCCGCACATCTACCACTCGTGTAGCCATCATGGAGGAGGATCTACTGCAGGACCAGCAACCCCCACCGCCCCAGACTTTCCTGTCTTTCCTGCTTGTCTCGGGTCGACGTCGCACAATGGCTTTTGATCCAGAAACCACCGTCGGTCGCGTGAAGGAGCTCGTCTGGAACTCCTGGCCTGCCGAGCCCGAATGGCAGGAAGAGCGTCCACCAGCCCCTGCATATCTGCGTATATTATACCTAGGCAAAATTCTCCAGGACGAGGATACCCTCTCCAGTCTGTAACAAATCTTCGCTCCATCGTGCTTTCCCCTAATTCCGACGCAGAACTTGGTTTTCCTGCACACGATGCCCAGGCACAACCGCCGCCGCCGCCGACCATCGTCCACCTCTCGGTGCGGGCCCACGCACCGCCAGCGGAGGACGCCGCCAAGCCAAAAAAGCGGAAATCCATCCGCCGCGGTGCCCCTGACGCCGGCACCCCCGCTGCTCCAGGCGAGGGCGTCGACGGGGATGAAAACGGTGCTGGTTGCTGCTGTGTCGTGTGCTAGGCCGCCCGATCCCTCCGCTCGCGTGACCATCCACACCTTACTAGCGCCACGATTTCTTGATCCGTCTGCGTCCCTCCTCTGTATATTTTCACGTCGGCGCACTCATGCCCGCCGTCCGAGCTACGTGCGCCGTCGTTGGCTGCGCTCCCTCCATCGCGGGCTCCGATAGCAAGCCCCACAGTCGCGCGTCACCACTACGCCCACACATTGCACGACTCGCTGCAATCGCGTCCTGACTTCACACACCTCACCCTGGTCCGCACTCCACGCCGCGCGGCCCGGGACCACAACGCGGTTGCCCCGGCACTCGCACTCACCAGGAATACGCACACCTTGGAAAGCGGCAGGACTCGTCTTCGGATCTTTTTTCATCATCACGGAATCTATACCCATATTTCGCTCACATCCTACCTTATATGTCATCTATTCTAATCTTCCTGTCGCATATCCGTCCATAGCTATTTTACCCCCTCCATTCATTTGGACAGACACGACATCCTTATGACTTAACGGTTTTTACGAGTAGCAATCTTTCTTTTCGGCGATGAATGGAAACTTGTATCATATGTACTGCGATTTCCGCTTTCGCTTGACAGGACCCTGGACCAGGTGGGCGGAACGACCGTCTGTCGCTAGGAAGCCAATGCACGAGGGTGGACGGGCAGCGATTGGTGAATCTATTGTCGCCCGGAGGTTGGGACCTTCCGCAAATCATTCGATCACATTCAAGAGGGACGTGTTTGTTTATTCGAATTACTGCACGTGATCGCGTGTTGACTTGCACATTGAACCGCCACCATGCCCTTCTGCCGCCGCTGTGGCAATATTGTCACCGGGGATCGCTGCAAGTGTGGAGGATTTGCAGTCGGTAAGTGTATCTGCACTCTTTATGAGCGTTGACTGAGCCGCAGCAGCGCCCGTAGTGCCTTGGAACCAGACCAACCCTAAAGAGAGGACTCAGGACCGGTGGTCCAAGACGTATGTCTCGACGGACAAATCCGACTCTCCGACACGTCCGTCTCAACCCCCCTCACCAACGAAGCGCTTCCCGCGCCCGCTTCCCAGTCCTCTGTGCCAGCCCCTCTGGGTAATCGAGTTATCGCCCATATTACATCCTCCACCTCTTTGAGCTCCGATCGGCCACCGTCGCCACGCAAGTATTCTGCTCTCGAAGCCCCGGAATCGGCATTCTTCCCTCTCCGCACGATACAACACTCTCTAAGGTCTATGGCTCTGTCCTTCAGCCTCGCGAATCCCTCCCCGTCCAGTCGTGCGCCCGCTGTGCCACTTCTTTTGCCCCATCCGATTCCACCATATATCCCGATCCTAACGGCTCCACCTTCGCCGGTCCACCGCGATTCTTCTGTCGCAATTGTTTCATCGCAAATGGTGGCTCGAGGGGCAACTGTGCTTCTTGTGGGCGTCCCGTTCTCATCCTCAAATCCGAGGGTGGATTCATTCATACTGCGAATCAGTATTGGCATAAGCGGTGCTTCAACTGTCTTGGCTGCGACGAGAACATCGGCGATTCGCCGATGGTCGACTTATTGGGGCGGCCCTCGTGTCCGGATTGTTTCGAGACCTGTCTTGAACGAGATGCGACTCCGAAAAAGAGTCGCCAAAGCGTGGATAAAGCCTCTGGACTTAAATCCCGAAGTCGAGAGGGAAGTCCTGCTATCGAGGAGCTCGAACAGCGGCTGGGGATCGTCAAGACTCGTGAACCCAGCCCGGCCCTTGAGGAGTTGTCTCATCGTCTCAGTATGATTGGCAAGGACAGTCCGTCGAGGAGCCCACGGGTGGCTGGCATGTCTCCCTCTCCCTCGAGATACTCGACCTCCCGCGAGGGAAGCCCTCTTGTTCCGCGTCAACGAACCAAGAGTGATCCCAACCGCTTCAAAAGTCCGGAACCGGAGGATCGCTACGGCAGCCCGAGTCCGGGGCCGACAGAAGAGGCCATCGAAGAGATGAAACGGCGGTTCATGAAGGGGTCTTCTGCCTCCCCCTCGACTTCGAGCTCGGTCCCGTCCACTCCGCCGCATAAACCTCGTCTCCGCTCGTCGCGGTCCTCTGGGCGTCTTTCGAGCCCCGCGCTTCCCGACCTCACCTCTGATAGCTCTGATGCGACGTCTTCGTCCGCTGGCCCCGACTCTCCGCCGCGAGAGGGCGGATCCGTGTACGATGTGGATGTCTTCAGTGCGTCTAAGGTGTATGCCCCGGTTATGGCTCGCACTACACGCGTGAAACGTTTGTTGGGGACGATGTGATTGCGGAGGAGACGGCCAGTCAGATGGGGACGCCAGTGCATACGCCCAAATCTTCTGTTAAGGCGCGGTCGACGCCGACTAAGAGCCCGAATCCGTTTTCGCCGAAGACGTCGACCTCTACAATCAAGTCTCCTCGCCAATCGGGTGCGAAAGCGCCACAGGCGACGCATTGCGTCAAGTGTAGCCGGGCGTTGTTTTCGGTTGAAGAGGGTGGGCGATATGTTACTGTGCCGGACGATGCTACGGGCGAACCACGTACGTATCATACGGACTGTTTCACTTGCATCAAGTGCTCTCTACCGTTCAAGGAGGGGGCGACTGGACAAGCCATCTTTGTCAAGGGCAACGGCGGACCTTGCCATGTGGAGGTCTGATTCATTTTCTTGTAATTCATTGCAATGTACTTATCTTCAAGCAGTGCGCCCCGCCTCCGCAAAAAGTCACTGTCAAGACATCTTCGAACGTGACCCCATCCATCTTCTCTCGGGCGCCGCCGCCCCCGGCCCTGGCACGCGCACCCTCCGCCCCCGCATCTTCGAGCAAGCACGATTACGAACGCGCCCCGCTAACTGCTCCAGCGACCTCCACTCCGGCCACGTTCCCGCGCTTTGGCGCCTCCAACAACGCGTGTCCAGGTGCCACAAGTCGGTTTCGCCGATGGAGCGAGGTGTCGTGCCGGGTCCGCAGGGGTCGCGGTGGCACGCGGCGTGCCTCGTGTGTGGAGGGAAGAAGGAGGCGCCCAAGACGTGGATCATAAGGGAGGAGAGGAAGAAAGGGGAGCCTGGGTGCGGCAAGAAGCTGGATAGTGCTGCGAAGATGGACGGCGAGGGGGGTGTTTGGTGTCGGGAGTGTTCGGTACTTCTGAAATTCATGCGCGGGGACCACTGACTTATTTTTTTTTTCAGTTACTGTTACCGCAGGGATCACCGACGAGAGCAGCGCTGGTGCCGTCGCACACAGGTAGTTCAGCGAAGGTGGCGCCGCAATACACGGGCACGACGACCCTTGCGAGGCAGTTCACGGGCTCGAGTCATGGTATGGGGATACTGGGATCTTCCGACAATTGACAGGCAGCGGGACGAGCCCCACGCGGAGCCCGAGTCCGACGAAGGGACTGATGGGGTACGGTGCGGATCCGGCTATTTTCAGACAGCTAACTGGGGGCGGGCTGAGTCCGACGAGGACGAGGAGCACGAGCCCGACCAAAGGATTGGTGGGTGGGGCGCCTGGGGCGTTGAGGCCGCGGCCGAAGAGCGTGGTTGGGATTCGAAGTACTAATATCGTGAGGCAGATGACTGGGTCGTCTGTCTTGTAGGACTTGACATCATATCGGACATTCACAATCTTTCCTGTTCTTGAATTCACGCATATATGCTTAGAACGAATGTATTCACGCTTCTTTCCCGGCCAGGCTTTGTTTGCGCGACGCGTAGTATTGAAGCAACACTTTTCGAGCCTTGTCGGTAGCACGGAAGCTCTAGATCTCACATCCTGTCACCACTGCGGCTTGTCCTCGATGATGTTTGAGCCATCCAGTGCGTCGCAAATACCCAGCGACATACTATCCACCAACCGACCACTCCTCGACCGCGAGACATCAGATAGACATAGTGTTGAGATCCAGCTGAAGGCACCCCACTCAGTATGCCAACAATATTATCGCGACCGGATAGTGGGAGCCTGAGGTCCCTGTTTATTTGCTTCATTTCTATTTTACAAACAACGTCGACATTTGTTATGGACCATTTATTACACGCTGGGATTTCGTCCATGAATCGAAAACACGAAGAAAGTTTGTAGGTTGAAAACGTATGAGCTGCGAATGAGTAGACGAGGGCGGCGGCGTGTTGAATCAGACATGGAGGCCCAAGTAGCTGAAAAGTGCTGTTTCTTGGCTGAGAGGGGAGCGTCGACGTCACCGGGGAAAGGGTCCAAACCAGGGGCGTTGTTGACCACCAAATGATCGATGGCCGCAATGAATTGCGATCCTTGAGTTGAGGAAGACGTTGCAAATATCGCAGACAAAGAAAGGAAGCCACACACCATCGAGCGCCAATGCTTCAGCTAGCGTCATTGGTAGAAGTGGGTTTGCACCGATACCGGGGGATATTGGAGAGTGCCTGAGCCTGTCGTAGCCCCATTATGGCCACGCATCGGTGCCAAGTCGAGCCTGGATACAAAGTTCGAACCGTTGTCGTATTTGATAGCAAGTAGTATCACCTTGCCACGATAGCGCTGCGACTTAGGAGGAGTTGGTTTTGGAGATGGTTGAAGCCTTGCAGAAGTTGGAGCATATTGGCATTCATGGCCACGATCTGCTGCATAGGGTTCTAGGATCACCATGAGCAAGAGTCAGAAGTAGTATGTAAACTGACGACACACCGAGTTGGGGATGTTGACTGCTTCAGTGGCAACAATCTGAAGCGCGGCGGATAGGACATTCCAATCGGGCTGGTCCTGGGCAGGGCTTGAGACAGATAGCGGCTGAAGCACAAGGGCTGAGCTGGCGGGAGCAGTGGAACAAGAGGAATCTGGTTCATGACAATGACGGGAGAAAGAGGAGTTTATTTTGACGTGCAGTGCACCGTACTGAAGCGTCATGTACAGCACCGCCACCCATTAGACCGTAATCAGTAACTTGAATACCTAGTTAGGCCTATCATTTGTTCCGTGACACGATGTTCTTTCGGCAGAACTTGAAGCACTTCACTTGGACTAGGGCAACCAATAGAATTTCAAGATAATTGTAATCTAGAATTTAAATCACCATACCATGCCATCGTGTCAGCGGCGGATCGTGGCCCCGCGGACTCCACATCTTTGGCAAAACAACGACGACGGAGGGACGAGGATGTTCGATCCGGCGTACATTGGCGCGTGTATTTTTCTTCTTCTCTCTTGCCTATTACAAGGTACGGTTTCGCGCTGTCGGAGTGGTGTAACTTCACTCAGGCTAGGCTTAAGCACCCCGGAGTTAGTCTCGACGCGAGTTCGCGTGCCAGAATGCGCGCGCCGCCAGTCTGGTTGCTGCCAACACTTTCGAGTTGAGCGGATGGTGAACCTGCTATCATAGTAGGAATTAAAGTTACTTACATCCTTTCAAAACTTCGTTGGAGGCAGTGATGATCAATCCCACCACGCCCTTGCAGCACCCCATCCTTTCTTACACTGACCATGCACGCATATCCATAGCCGTCTGGCTCGTTGCGAGCGGATTGCGCAGGTTGTCGTTGACGGCAAGTCACTAAGGCGACTGAGCTGCTCAAATTTGGGAGGTTCCTGGTGTCGCTGGCGCGCCGAAGCGCGAGGAATTGCATCGCGGAGGAGCCTACATGTATATGAGAGACGGGGTCAGTGTTGGGAAAGGGGGAGGGGAAGGATGGCTGGGGGTTGCCGGGTTGCCGGCTCGAGTTCTGCAGCACCGGGCAAAGTCGGCGGCTCATTTTGATAGATCAGATGCGCGATCAAGCAGTCCCGACTCCCCGCACTCCGGAGTCCGGCCTTTCGAACGCCACGCGTCGCGGAATTTCAAGCGGCGTTGTCTCGCGTTGTGCCGTCAGGAAGACACGCCTTCATGAGGAACCCGGGATCCAGGCATACTCTGTCTCCCTGGACTTGTGGGGATCTTGATCTCAGTTCTGCGAGAATGAGCTTCTGAGAGGCCGTCGATGAGTGTCTGGTGCTCTGTGGGTGAAGCCTGCGGCCTGTGGCCGCGAAATCTTGCTTCAGCAGTCTGAGTGAAAATTTTGCCAGCCCGCAAGCTCCATCGCCCATGTTGCCTGGGCGTCCCGCATGATGGGCACCGGTACGAGTTCTGCTACATGATGAAGTACCGGCAAGCGCTGGTCCACAAGCTAGTTGAGTGGATTGCAGGAAAGGCAGGACTAGGCTTGTCTCAGCCTTGAGATCTTGAGACCTGGCCTTGTATTCGGAAGACGGGCCCGAAGTCGGCTGCTGACAGTCGTCATTGAGATAATGTCCAGCGTGTGACTGGTACATCTATTGTTTCAACTTGAACTTGGACGTCGCCTCCATGTCTGCCCTCCTCGAGCAGTACCATGCTGCGTCCCCACAAGACATGCCAGGCGTACTCGACGCCATTGTAAACGGTTATTTTTTATGTTCTTTTGTCGCAAGTTTTTTGTCTGACTGATCCCAGCGCCGGTGTTGACGTTCGACCAGCGTTCACGTTCGGACTCATCCAAAGCCTTCTCAAGGACCTCAAAGCCGCTAAGCGCATCTCTTCCAACGGTATGTCCATCAGCTTCTCCATACCCGCGGCTGATCAATGCAGATGCTGCCCTTGCTCTTCTCGCATTAAAAACTCTCGGCAAGAATCGTACCGGCTCAGAACCTCTCGGCACCGCTCCAAACCTCTCCATCCTCCTCGGCCTGGTCGCAACGTATAAGGACGATCCCAATGCATCCGGCGAAGCACTCCGATGCATCGCCAATGCCATGTTACTTTTCGAGAGCGCCAGATCGCACTTTGTCACCAAGGAAGTCAACGGGGGCGAAATATGTTATTCGTTGCTCCAGGTGTGTCCAGATTGCATGTTTCTAGTTTTCCGCTTACATCCGCCCAGAAATCCATCAGCCCAGACCAAATCTTCATCCTTGCCCGCATCCTCTTCCTCGCCACCGTTTCCCAGTCGCCATTTATCGCCTCGCTAGTCGACGAAAAGCGTCATGGTCATGCCGTTATCGACGTCCTTGGCGGCAAACTCGATCTATTACTTGTCGCCCTCTTGGCTGGCACCAAGATGGCCAAGGAGGCCATGGTGGATGTGCTCAAATTCATCTTCAATATCCTTATGCACTATCCCAAGATCGGTGACCCTACCAAAGTTATTGGCGATAATTGGAATTCCAAGCTCGATCTGATCCTGCCACCCCTGCTGCGCGTCTTCCACTCGTTGCCTCCAACATCTCCCGCCCCCGTAGCTGCCCCGCTTACCCATGTCATTCACTCTCTGATTACCATCCCGTCAACGCGTCCCTTCGCGCCGAGTGGCTCGGCTCAAGAAGTGGCTCCTCATCACCCAAATCTTCCCCAACCCCAATTGTGAACCCTCAACGTAGCGACTCCAGTGGCGGCAACAGCAGTCGCACTCACTCGCCCACACGCGCCGAAACGCCCACCTCCCCAAAGCCGAGCACCCTCGACCGCGCGCTCTCCGTGCTCTCCGCTGGCCGGCGCTCCCTCTCGCGCTCGCCCTCTCCGATCCCGCCCTCGTCACTGACCGGCAAGGGCAAGCGTCCCGACACCCTCCTCCGCGCGCACGACCTCCTGAACGTCGCGCTGCTGCACTACTTCCCGATGCGATTGAGGCCGACGACGCGTCCGTGCGGGAAAAGGTCAAGGCCGAGGGCGGCCCCACCGCGGAGCTCGACGACGAGCTCTCCCCGCTCGTCGTACTCATCACGCGTCTCTGCAATGGCGACAGTGACGCCCGTTTGCGGACGCGCGAGTGGCTCGTCCCCGTCGATCTGGACCGAAGCGCCGCCGCGGGTCGCTCGAGCAGCGCCCCGATACGCTGGGGCGGTGTCTAAGGCTTATGGGCAGCGTGTACCATCCGAGGCTGAAGGATTCGATTGGAGAGATGTTTTTTGCCATGTGCGATTCGGACGCGAGCACTATGAGCACGCTGCTTGGGTATGGGAATGTTGCGGGTTTCTTGTTCAATAGGGGGATTATGAGTGCGCCGCCTGCGCCCGAAGCATCCGAGGTGGGTAGCGCGAGTACGGCGGCGGCGTCGCTGCCGTCGGATATCAACCCGATTACGGGGACGGCGCAGGAGGCGCGGCCGCCGGATCCGGAGATGACGCCGGAGGAGAAGGAGCGCGAGATGGAGAAGCTTTTCGTGCTCTTTGACCGGCTGGAAAGGACGGGGGCGCTGCCGCCTTCGCAGAATCCGATGCGCAGGGCGATAGAGAAGGCGCAGAGTGCGACGAATTTGCCGGTCGATGAAGATGACGATTGAGTGTCAATGGACTGGTTGACGAATGCAACAACGAACGACGACGAACGGAATGAAAGCGACGGCGACGCTGGGCGTCCGACAACGGACGATTGAAATGCGCTGCTGAGTTCAGCGCGCTAATGTGTATAATCTTCCCCCATTGCTTTATATTCACCTTCATACGCCATACCCCCTCCACCGCAACCTTTCTATCCACGTTACCCTGCTGGTCTTGTCCTGGCCTTACATTAATGTTAATGCGAGATTGTTGTATACATGAGTTTACTCATGTCCCTTGTTGGTACTGCTCCAGTCACTGGATGGATTTTTCAAAACTCGGTTAATTACAAGCGAGTTCCAATTGACTAGAAATCCACCGATACACTCTAATGTGGAGAGGCCAGTGGTCCATCGAAACTGTTGGCGGCGCAGTTTCATCGATGTACGCAGTTGTATACGCCACTATCCCCATCAAAGCGCCGACGGGGGCCTACACTGCCATACAGGCTACAACCCAGCGGGATGACTGACTACAAATGACTACACCAGGCCGCGCATTTCCTAAGACCTCCTGGTTGGAGGCCTTTTTATCCGGCAAATACCCCAGGGTGATGCCTGAAAATGGGGTGTTTTTATCCGGAGGGGATGACGGGACGCCAGGGGTCCTGTAATTCCAATTTCTCCTCGCCGGTGAGGTGTTGAATGTGCGCACTGCGAAGGAGTTGGAGGGGTCGGAGATAACAGTGATGTGATAGCGACAACTTTCAACCGTGAGAGAATCAGCGCTTGTTGTCAACGCAATTACATAATGATCCACGACCTCCGAGCCGCATTCAAACTTCCGTCTCCCGCAGCCCGCTGTCGATCCTGTAGTGTCAGTCCGTCGGATGACCTCCCACGCCCAACCGTCCCAATAAGTATGACCAGAGTCGCCACACGGCTTACCACCTGCATCATGCATCTCACCCTCTCACAGATTTTATACTGCTTTCTGTATGGCTTTTCTGCCGTAGCAGTTGCCTCTTTGGACGTATGCTTAACCTCGGGCACATTCCGTGGTGTTGCGACAGCCAACGGCACCGAGAAATGGCTCGGGATTCCCTATGCAGCAGCTCCTGTTGGAGCACTTCGCTTCAAAGCCCCGGTCCCCATTACGAAGGCTCCGAGTGGAATCAAGAATGCCTCGGAATTCGGAAATGCTTGCCCTCAACCCACGGGTAACCTTGGTGCCCCGGTCTCAGAAGACTGTTTATTCCTCAACGTGAATCCGATGGTCTCTTTCCTGATTCACATATCATGGAACATAGGTTTTTAGACCGCAAAACTTGACTGCCGCATCGAAAGTACCGGTGCTTCTCTGGATATATGTAAGAACCTTGAATCTCAAACGACAATCTTTGGCTCACTAAATGACCTAGGGAGGGCAATTCACCACCGGGTACGGTCGAGATTTCAACGTGTGTTTACATAACTGAGTGAGTTTTTCACAGCGCGGCTTCTCAACCTCTGTATGATCCCACACGTATATGATGCCCTCTTCCATTGATGTTGTGCTGAACTGCGTCTAGTGATTCTTCAGAGGAGTGTCGCTTTAGGTAAACCAATCATATTCGTTTCGATCAATTATCGCGTGAACACGTTTGGTTTCGTGAGTGACCTGATTGACTTTGCCGGTGCCAATGGGTTGAATGGTACCAGCTTTCGAGCGCAAACGTCGCCCCTCAGGACTTGAACGCAGGCTTGCTCGACCAAAGGCAAGCTTTCGTTTTCGTCAAGGAAAATATCGCTGCTTTCGGCGGCGATCCTTCCAAGGTATTCAGATTAATCTTCAGTCACTCCCTGTTGTTGACAGACAAAAGGTCACCATTTGGGGTCAAGTACTGCTGAGATTTCCCCCCGGAAATTCAGATCTGACTCCTGTCTTCCAGTCTGCCGGTGCTGGAAGTGTGGAAAGCCATTTCATATACCCAGCTTCTCAGCCTCTTTTCCGTGCGGGAATAACCGATTCTTCCACGGGACCTTTGTGAGTGGGGTTGTCTCACACTGGGTGCTTCATGTATAATCCTGCTATAGTAAGAATTCTCCGAATGCGAGCACTTATGATAAACCAGGAAAACCGTTCACTCGACTCCTTGCTGCAACCGGCTGCTCGACAGGGGCGGAAGCTGTTTCGTGTCTCCAGAAAGTCCCCTTTGAGGCATGCATGCTACTCTCGTATTCGGACCCTATACTGACCAGCCGGATTAGGTGCTAGTCAACATCAGTAATGCTTTGATAGACAGTACTTTGGGAGGCCAACTTTGGCAGCCATCTGTCGGGCCTGCGGGAAGCCTTATTTCTGAACGGGCCTCTGCTCGTATCGCTAGAGGCGATTTCCTGCATCTTCCATATCTCGGTGGCACCAATGTCCGTAAAACCTAACGTTCACCTCTCTCTTTACTCAATAACATCAGATAAACGAGGGCACACTCTTCAGCACCTCGGTCGAAGGACTGGAGCTTGTCGGCGCAGCTCAGGATGCAGCGTTCACGAACTTCATTGGTCACCTCGTTATCGACAACAGCACCCTGACGCCTGATCTTTACGCGAAAATCCTCGCGCTATACCCTGCCGGCGATCCTGAAAATGGAGCGCCGCATGCGACGGGGATGCCTTATTCGACCGCGCCGAGGCGTGGTATACCGATCAGATGTTCTTAGCTCCCAGGCGCGACTTTTTTGTTCATGCCTCGGCACTGCAGCCCACGTGGGCTTATTATTTTGCTGAATTAATTCCTGGGAACCCTCCAACCTTGGGAGGTCTGTGATCTGTTCACTTTTGGTTCAATGAACATTATGGGTTTTTCCCTCTAGTTTTCCATGCATCCGAATTGCAGCTCTTCTTCGGGCCGATCCCTGCCGTCGAGCAATCTTTCGCGCAGCAGATGATTGACTTCTACGTCAATTTCGTCAACGACCTGAACCCGGGCGGTTCGTCGTTTCACCAGCGTGTCAGTCGTCATGCTCATTCCGCCTCATTTATCTCTACAGCGGAGTGGTTGCCTTTCAGCACCTCAAGCACGACGCAGGTGATGCAACTCATGCGCGACAACCTCACGATGATATCAGACAGTGCGTTTGATGCCTTTTCACTGAGTAGAAATTTCGGGATTGAAAAATTGAGCAGATTTCAATATTGAGAGGACGACCTTCTGCAATTCGCCGGAGGTGTTGAACGAGTTTGCGAAATGAACCAAGTCTACGGGTGGTTGGATTCCTCCAGTATACTCAGATATGGACACTTTCCATAGAGTGAATGTTGATTTTTTCAGTGCTTCACGCCAGTCACCAGTGTATACTTGATGCAGGCCGAGTTTTGTGTACCCTCCGTTTCTGTCTCCACACATTCTAGATCCGCGCTGGATGAAAGACTCGCACTTTATAGATCTTGCTGTTGCAGCGCTAATCGTTCTAAAAGGCAGAATTCTCCGGCTGGACGGAGGGAAGGTGGCATCAATGGGTTAGCACAGCATGCCTCATAAGGAGATCTTTAATGTTTGGTTCCAACCACTTCCAGTGGTCTCTTTATCGACCTCTCGCCGACTTGTCTTAGCCGCCGTTCTCTTCTTCATCCTCGCCATCGCTGCCTTTGTCTCTCTCCGGCCGCCCCGGTCTTCTTCCCGATTGAAGCTCTATCTTTGCGGGTTTGACCAGCAAGGCGTCGCCGTTTGTCAAGACCCAGATGTTCATCCCATGGCTCTCGACGACTCTGCACATTTCTGGTGGGAAGAAAAAGAAGAGAATACTCTCAGCGCTCTTTCTACCGTCCAAATACTCGTCATATTCTTCATAGGAGTCCTCTTATCATTCCTAGCTGGGACGTTGTTGGTCATGGCACGCGTACGCTGGCAGGGTAACGGAGTCAAGACGCCGTACCCGAACTACTATGAAGTCCTTCAAGCACATACTATGTCTCGCCGTCAATGGGCTACTCAGTCTCGGCCGCTCTTCAAATTTTGTTACAAAGCGTCTGTAGAGCAAAAGCTTCCTGTCATCAAGCGCAGTAGCAAGTTCGTTCCGTCGTTGGAGACTATTGAAGACATCCTTGGGTGCGCGTCGTCTTTCTCGATGTCTTGAGTACATGTCGCTCAGATGTTGTTTAGGTTCCGTTTACGTTCGACGGCTCGGGATTTATCAAGGCTTTGCAGTCTTTGGCGCGTCAGCATGCGGAGGAGAAGGATATACCTACCCAATCTCTTGCCGACTCGATTGCGCCTCGTGCTCGGTCGCAGACACAAACGCAGACTTCTTTGGCTGTCATCGCGAAGAAACGTACAAAACGTGCCCCAACGCCAGTTCCTCCTGCCAGTGCAAACGAAGCCCGCCGTTCCCACTCTTTTCAATATGCTCCCTGGCGCGATCATCTATGAGACTCCCTCGTTCAGGGTTAGCGGGTCGATGCCCAATACTATGCTGCCTGGTGCTATCTTCAACGGGAATATCCCACCAAGGCCGGCGCAGCGATGCCAACCCTTCTATTCCGCTCAGCATGCCCCTGGCGCAATCCTACGTGAGACTTCTATCAGGACTCGCGCGTCAAAGCGCAATGCCATTCCCAATACTTCAATTCCAGGGCTAGCGCAACGGTGCCAATTCCTGTTTTTGTTCCGTTCATGCCCATTCCATCCTATGCTCAACACTATGCTGCTACCTGGCGCAGCTTCCTCGATCAGGAATGGCACGATTCCCGTTCCTATCGTGTACCCTACGCCTATGCTGCTTGGCGTCGTCTCATATCAGATCCCTCCGACCCCCGTGCTCAAGACGCCTGCACCTGCACGTCTTCCCAACGCGTTCATCTACCCGCTCTCTGGTCCAAGCCATGGCCTCAACCGCCCTCGCACATTGGGTATCGGGCGCCCCTCGTGGTCTGGCGTCCGTCAGCCACTCGCTGCGGTTCCTACGAATGTGCCTGCGCGGGGCCGTATGTAGACCGCTTACATATCATGGACTGTAGAAGCCTGGATACCCTGGATGTATGTAGATATCTTTGTGTATATTCCTCTTTCTCTGTATGCTCCATAGAACATGTATTCTTCGTCTGTAATTCCGATACCGTAAGGTAAGGGTCTTAGGGAGCCCTAATTTTTGCTTTTCGCAGTAAATCACATTTTGTCGTTCGTTTTCACGTCAGCACTGATCTCCCCAGCCAAAATTCACCGGCTTGGCAACCTCGGCAGGGAGGCCGATGATTGCCAGACCCAAACACATAATCTTGCTCAGCTTACTTTCCGTGATCATCGCGCGACTCGTAACATCGTTTTATTCAGCCTGGTAAGTATTGATCGTTGATCTTGTAGCCATCAGGAGGGTGCTGCGAGGAGCGTGCGGAGCACGGCGACGAGCAGCACCCGACGGTCCCGACCTATCATTTTAAGAATTTTCCTGAATACAATATATCTCCTCCTCCTGAAACTCTTTTCCGTTCCAATACCGGTATCGGGCTTTGCCGCTTGTCGGCCCTACCTGCTTTATTTCCGCATACTCGGCGGGCGTAGCACCCGGAAAGCGAATGCACTTTCTAGGGGGTTTCGGCGTGGTCAACGGAGGATGTGTATCAACGGAATCAACGGTTAACGGCCGCAGGATGTCCGAAACGCATATGTTGACCGTACGACAAATTATTCGGGTTCATCGATTCCCTCCATGGCCGTCTACATCGCGACCACCTCTGCCCCCGTCAACATCGCCTGCATAAAGTATGACAGCTCTCTCTTCGCTTTTAGCTTTGTCTGAATAGACTGCAGGTACTGGGGCAAGCGCGACACGAAACTGATCCTGCCGACGAACTCGTCTCTGTCGGTGACGCTTGACCAGGACCACCTGCGCTCAACAACCACCTCCCGCGCAGACCCGAGCTTCGAGAAGGACCGTCTTTGGCTGAATGGGATCGAGGAGGAGATCAAGCCCGTCGGGCGGATGGCGACTTGCATCGCTGAAATGAAGCGGATGCGCAAAGAGCTCGTCGAGGACAAGAATTCCTCGGCTGCTCCGCTATCCACCTACTTTGTGCACATTGCCTCGTACAACAACTTCCCCACCGCCGCCGGCCTTGCCTCGTCCGCATCTGGCTTTGCCGCCCTCACCGCGTCTCTGGCCGCACTCTACGAGCTGCCCTCGACCCTACAGAGCTCTCCTTCATCGCCCGTCAGGGATCTGGCTCCGCTTGTCGGTCTCTCCTCGGTGGTTTCGTTGCTTGGAACCACGGTGAGCTCGCCTCGGGCGCCGACTCGCTCGCGGTTCAGGTCGCTCCGGAGACCCACTGGCCCGACATCCATGCCCTCATCTGCGTCGTAAGCGACACCAAGAAGGGCACCAGCTCAACCAGCGGCATGCAGCGCACCGTCGACACCTCTCCGTTGCTCAGCACCGCATCAAGCACGTCGTCCCGCAACGCATGGCCGACATCTCCGCCGCCATCCTCGCGCGCGACTTTGACCGCTTTGCTGAGATCACCATGGCTGACTCGAACCAGTTCCACGCCGCGCTCTCGACACGTCCGCCCCCATCTTCTACATGAACGACGTCAGCCGCGCGATCATTGCGATCATCGAGGAGTACAACCGCGTTGCGATGCTGCCGGAGAACGGCGGCAAGCGCAAGGCAGCGTATACGTACGATGCCGGCCCCAACGCCGTCATCTACGCCCCGTCGGCGAACATCAAGGGATCGTCAGCCTCATCGTGCGCTACTTCCCGCAGCAGGAGGCGTTCAAGGACCCTTCAGCTTGTTTGGAGCCGCGGGTGTGGGCGCGGGCGCCGTCG